>SDEE01000853.1:0-19461 GCA_004126415.1 Candolleomyces aberdarensis
CTTCGGGCCGCGCGAGGTATCTTAAGACTAGCAGGGTTTTGTAACATAGAGATTTGAATAGACACGACCGTGTATTGAACTATGCGTGATTATTCAATAAAAGAGTGTTTATTCGCGAAAAAGCGAACACGGTCGTATCAGCGCCAGCACATGAAGCCTAGAGGGAGCATCCCAGACGAGTTTAGGACTTGGCAGAAAACAACGTTCGGTGATGACATCACTCTGGCCTCGCCCCAGCAACAAGCCATCGCGGCCCAAGGCCTCCCGATATCGGAATATTTCAAGGTGCACATTGGCCAAACTCTTCTTTCATGGCTTCGACAACGGTCGTACATGAGCGCCACATAGATTGTGATACCCAGGCAAGTAAATGCAGCAGCAGAGTAAGCTGAGGACGGCAGAGGACATATCATCAACAACATAATTAGACAGTCCTGAGCGGAGCACCAGACCAGGGCAGATCATTGATGCTGCTGATTGCTGTCATCGGCTCAGTGGCATAGCCAGCGTGCAGCAAAACCTCACAGAGCAGCCACCAAAGGTCCCTCAGTAGGAATCCGGCGATGGTGGG
Organism: Candolleomyces aberdarensis; assembly: GCA_004126415.1. Taxonomy (NCBI): domain Eukaryota; kingdom Fungi; phylum Basidiomycota; class Agaricomycetes; order Agaricales; family Psathyrellaceae; genus Candolleomyces; species Candolleomyces aberdarensis. The sequence goes on from SDEE01000853.1 coordinate 572, forward strand.
AGCGGCGGTGGGATCAGCATGTTGTCAGTGGCATTAGGCAGTGACTGTGGCTCAGGGTGGTGGAAAGAGGGAGGTCGTGGTGCAAGTACAGTGCAGTTGTGGTGCAAGGTCAGGCACCATTGCTCAGAGCTGATGACAAGAGTGAATTATGGGACACATCAAATGATGTGCCAATTCGGAGCTCCAATTTCGAACATCAGCAGTTGACTTGCCCTACTGTCCCAAGTCCCATCCGCAATCACCCTATTTGATTCAATATTCATATTTCATATTTTGACATTTATAAAGAGACAGCCCTCCAGACTTTGCTTCAATCCGGCTATGTCTCGCCCCGCCGTTGCAAGTGACGCATCTCTAGCTAATCCCAACGCTCATATTTTCAGTTCAAGTCTTGGTTTCCCATGCTCAGCGTGCATGGCTTGACCAGCCCACCCATAACTATTACTGTGCCATTCAAGCAAACACTGTTGTGCCCTTTGTGATATCCGTCACCGAGAGATTTCTGACAGAATTCGCCCTACATCGAGCCTGCAGATTGACCAACAATTCGATGACCCACAAGGAGAGGGTTAAGACCATACGGATTGTGAGTTGTCTCTATATGATCATTCTTTTGCTGATATCTGTTACAGAGAATCCGTGCCTATTTGTTGCTCACTGTGGTCCTGGATTTGGCCAAAGACTCAGCTGGTGCTATCACTCCTGATCGTTTGCCTGCCGTGTCTGGATCCTTGGATCAACTGATTCATTACTACTCTCGCATCTTCAACACTCATTCTCTTTGATACAAAAATGTAATTCTGTAAATTTTATTGGAAATGACTGAGTTGTTCTCGGATAGAGTCAAGAAGTAGGTCCGGTCCCTCCACTAAGCATGCCATATCTGCCACCAGCCACGTAAGGCAACAAGAAAACCACGGTTGATTCTGAAAGGTAATGAATTCTGTGGGAAGCTCATCACCGTACTCGCGTTTTTCGATATCGAACTGTTTCCAGTGCTTCGTCAAATCTTGATATAATTTGGAGAGTTTGGAGGCAAGGGAGGCCCGATCACGACCAGCCGCTTGATTGACCCACTTGTTTTTTTCTGAAATGTAAGTTCGAGAGACATAGCCATGAAATGCTGCCGATATTTTTGGCCATTCCTTCTCAAATGATGCATAATCAATGATATGGGAAGGGTATGGTGGGTGGCCAAGCATCGTTTGGAAATCGGTGTTGGTGAGAACAATGCTGGGAAGTTTGAGTGGTGCTGCAGACAGTGAATGATGCACGAATAGGTGCTTTTCAAGGCTGTCCTCCGATATTTCCTCCAAAGCGAGCACTACCACGACATCTGAAAGCTCAGGGACCACTATGACTTTCTTTCATGCATATGCCCTGCGGTTCTCCTTGCAACGAGCTTCCTTTGCCCTAGGGTTAGTTCATGGTCAGTCCGATTTCACCTGAAGATGAATTTATAAGTTGAGCATACCCTGGTCTCAAGCTTCGCTGGAAGCGCTGCTCGCAGCGCACGGCTTTGCGCTGTTCCTCAGTTCGGTACTTGATGGTTCGTCCCATTTTTGAATAACTCAATGTTTCTAGTTGTGGTGCATCACATATGATCCGACCGAACATGGAGATCCTGCTATCAATTTGGCAGTACCTGGCACTTCCTCTCTCAAACTCTCCCCTCTCTTTACTACTTGTCGTATAAATGGGTAGAAACCAGGGCAAAAGTGGCAAGAAGAAGGAGAAGATCAAAGGTGCTATGCACGTTCCTTCCGTCATCCGACAAGGACCAAGCACCAGCTCCCTTCTTTCGACCAATCTGAAAGTGAAGAAGCTGAAGGTCACAGAGGGTGGATTCAAGGTCACTGACAGCTCGTCTCACTCTGATGTTAATGCCGCAATCGCAGCCTTCACCTGGAAGGAAACCAATCTGTCTGATTCTCAATTGGACGCTGTTTGGGATTGAGTCAATCAATCACTGGGGTGGGATCAGGGATACATCAACAGTTTTGTAAACCAGGAAAAATTACCTCCTGACAATGATCCTGAACTTCCGAAAGTGAAAGGAAAGGGGGTTTGCATACAATATTTCTTTTCAATTTCACTGTCTGATTAAGATTTAGGATAAGGCAATGCATGAATGGACGAAGCACGTTGACACCTACCTTCGAGAGTTGATTACCCTCGAGGGGTGTGGGTCCTCTGCTAATGGAAGTTGCTCACGGTGCCAAGCGGATTCTGATGGCAAATTCTGATGCTTGTGCTGTGACAATTTTGGTCTGGTCTGTCAAAAATGCATATTGGTGATGCATCAACACTTACCACTCCATCAAATTGAGGTGATTTTAGTTCATTTCCACTAATATCTTGCTAATTTCCGGTCTACAGCACTGGAACGGCATTTATTTTGAGTGCTCTCTGCTGAAATCGCTTGGTCTCTGAATTCAATTCAGTCATCCAGTTGGCGAGCGATGTCCCCGTCCGAATAGGACATGGGGGGACGACTTTGTCATTGTTGATTGTGATCAAATCCATGAAGTTGGTTTGGACTACTGTGGCTGTGGTGACACTTCGAAGGGACAAGTTGAACAACTGCTTGAGCATCGTTTCTATCCAGCTACGGTAGTCAATCCAAAGACAGCGGCGACCTTTCAAGTTCTAGAAATGTTTGAACTGTTACAGTACGAGTCTAAACTCTCGACCTATGAATTCTATCAAACTGTTTCCCACCTAACGGACAACACAGGCCTTCGCGCCATCAAGGTACAATGTTCTACTTGGTGGCTAGAAAGGATTACTCAGTTATTTGCGCGTAGGATCGCTATCCCACGTTACTACGACTTGTACACCAATGGAGGCACCTCAAGATGCTGAAACGCAGTGGGAGGGGCCACGATCCGTTCCGTGGTGCATCAGAAACTCGTCCCGGTGAATGTGCGCTTCTTTGCCCGCCTTGCCCTCATCTGGGTATCAACCTCCCTGATGGATGGGAGAACGCAGATTGAAATCTCAAGTATGTTGTTTTCTCTTATCAGCACTGCCTCTGACCACACTCGAATAGATTCCTTTATGCCCTGAATATAGCCCTCGATGCATGCTTTTGAATGAAAAGGAAAGACTGCTCAAGCGAGGAAGCTGATCCAGGGCTTAGCCGGGGCTTTGCATATGTAGTGGAAGAATCTGTGTTCCAGGAGCACCTGAAAAAGTATGACAATGAAACCGAACCCAAGAGTACACGCTCCCGCCATGACGCGGTCAACCTGGCTGACATGCGTCCTGGCCAAGGCTATGCCTCCTTGGGAATTGCAACGGTGGAGTGCAGCCGGCATAACTCCAAGCGCCCATTAGCAGTATGTGATATGCACAGGGGTGAAAGGCAAGTGATTTATGGTTCGAGAACAATGGTTGATATTGACAATTGGGGCCAAGTACTGCAATATGGACTACATTACCATATTGAGCCTTCAACTATGTCTTCTCAAATTATTCCTCATCTCCTACGACATAGCGTGTCAATGGTTCATTCACTTGCTGGAGCGAATCGCCCAGATTGATCCTTCCTGCCCGCTCCTTCAGCCAGATGTTGAGATCCGTTTCCTTGTCCCAAAGTTCCATCTCCCTGCTCACATACCGGCATGTCGGAATCGATTTGCCTTTATGTAGACACCGGGCGCAGGCCTTGGTGATGGGGAAGCACCAGAACGCGGCTGGGGTGAGCTTAACCCTTTAGCAACAAGTACCTGGGAGATGGGTCCTGGAACACGCTGTGATACACTTGACTACCACTTCGGGGATTACAACTGGCAAAAAATCATCCGATTAGGTAGGCAACCAATGCACCAGCTGAATGACATTGCACCAGCTGACAGTAGTTGCTCACTAGGCGACTCCCTCTTAAAGAAGATGATAACGGCGACCTCCGATGTTGCCAAACATGTCATTGCACATCAAGAACTGGAGGCGACAATCGAAAGAGAACAGCTTCATTCCTGGACTGAAGTGATGACTGCATGGGAGCTTGATCCGACCAACCCCAATCCATATGAAGTTGCTGTCAAGACACCAACACAGGCCGCTGTCCGGCGCCAATTGGCAGAAGAGGAAGAGAAAGCCTTGGCGGCAGGGGCAGATGTCTCTTATTCGGATGAAGTATCGCCCTGCTCGTTGATCGCTATGGGGATTGATCTTGAAGGAGGGCAGTACGTTCACTCTTGTTTTTAGTACAGCTTTTTCTTCTCACCAGGTCACCCAGGCGCTCGCTGAAGACACTCACAAAATCACTCTGGGAACACTCTCAAGACCGCCAGATCACTCGGGTCAAGCTACGATCCAATGCGCTTACACGGAAACTCGAAGAATGGTTCAGCCATCTTCAGCTGTATGTGCCCACCTCTGTTCTTTTGCAAAAGCAAGAGCCACAGAAAAAGGAAATCCCCAAGCCATTTGAAGTCTGACTATGGCTGCCATCGCAGATTGGGAATTCTGTCTCATTTGATATGTCTTTGGCGGAGATCGAGTACAAGCTCCGCAATGCCCAAGCCCACAAAGCTCTTGGTGTTCTCCGACGGAATGATGACGGAGGCCGAACCTGGCCAGGGCGAGACTTGACGGACGCTCTCCTGGATTTGGAGACGGGTCAATGCCGCCGATGCTACAGAGGAAGAGACTCAAGCATTCGTCATGGAGAGTGAGTATTTTTGATATATTCTAACAGAATGACTCACCCAGATCGCTTGAACAGTGATCCGCATTGAATGGGGAAAATCGCGAGCAAGAGCACAGCGATATCAAGAAGAGATCAAGTTGGTTCAAGAGGAGATGGACCGTACGCTTTGATTCTTTGTTTGGAAAGTGGCTGATTGGCACAGTAAGGCCGTCACACCCCGAGTGAAACCGATTTTGACAGAGTACGCAGAGGGTTTGAAGGTGTATGCAGAACGGCAGGCGGCTCTCTGTCAATCACTGCATGATGCATTCAAACTTCAGTGGAAAGGTGTTCCAAGTCTTGTCAAATGCGCAAACGATGAGATGGAACGGCCAGAACTGTTCTATCAACGCAAGCAGCAAGAGTTTGAAAGGCGGCAGAAGAAACCCAAGAAAATCTTTTCATCCAGTTCAATGCCGTCACCACCGGTTCCCAATTCCACCAACAGGCTTTAATTTGTATGAATATTTTCTTGTATCATGAATAGTAAAAACATCTTGACTTTCGGGGAAATAATCTCAGTTAACAGTGCATAGGGCAAAGTGGCGCATGACGGCTAAGGTTGGTGCATATCACTGTTTCGTATCATCTCAATGTTGAAAGATCTGTTCTGGATCGGAACTGTCCAAGAAATGAGTGACATCATGTTTAACTTTGAGTCAAGCATCAAAGTATGCAAGAAAGGCGAACTGTTGACGAGAGATTTGAATATTCTCTGCAAAGCAAGTGCATTCAAATCAATTCACGCTTGCAAACCCCATTTCAACAACTCTCAAAGTATACCAATGTTCACCAAAATTCCCCACAAGGAGCATTCATAGCTACTGACTGACACACAAGCTGTACAGAGTGGTGGATGTACTGTATCAAGGTTCACTAGATCTATTCCTATCCAAGCCATTTCCTGCCTGATTTTCACCCAAGAAGAAGACGACATAAGCAACAGAGGATGCCTGTGACCCTGTTATGCGCCACCAACTGTTCCTTACCACGTTCTATTGCACCACTTTCATCTTGCCTACCAGATCCTACGCCTGTTGCAGCGTTGACGCACCACACCCTGGTGTGTCACTCTGATTATTGTAAGCGCCCTGTTTCCCTATTGTTGATTACACCAGGAGTTTGCACCACTTTCATTACCTCCCATGGGCGAAGGTTCTAGTGCATCGCTTTGATGGGTGTGAACGCCCCGATGCCCAGTTTCTCAATTGTACCAGGATTTAAAATGCATTGTTGCACCACGTTCTGGTGCATCACTTTGATTCCTGATTATAATAGGCACTGCCTAGTTGTTGCTTACACCAAAACTGCCTCCCTTGCATACTGTTGATTGATGCACCATGTTCTGGTGTATCACTTTGATTCTTGTAAACATCTCCCTGTTTCCGCCCAGTCATTCGTTACACCAAAATTAACACTACTTTGACTGCCTCCCGTGCAGTGCTGATGCACCCTGTTCTGGTGCATCACTTCACACACACACACACACACTTTGGTTGGTGTGAATGCCCCATTGCACCAGAATTTACAATACCTACCATTGATGCACCATGTTCTGGTGCATCACTTTGATTCCGGATTACTGTAGGCGCCACCGAGTTCTAGTGCATTGCTTTGATTATTGTGAACGCCTCCCTGTTTCTGCCTAGTTGTTAGTTACACCAAAGTTTACACTACTTTGACCACCTCCCATGCCTACCGTCGTGCTGATGCACCCTGTTCTGGTGTATCGATTTGTTTGATGTGAGCGCCCCGTTGCCCAGTCGTTAATTGCGCCAGGATTTACAATAATACCATTGGTGCACCACGTTCTGGTGCATCACTTTCATTCCTGATTACTGTAGGCATCGCCCAGTCGTTGATTACACTAAAACTGACACTACTTTTGCCACCTCCCCGTTTCCGCCTAGTCATTAATTACACCAAAGTTTACACCACTTTGACCGCCTCCCGGGCCTACTGTCACAGTGTTGATGCACCATGTTCTGGTGCATCACTTCGATTATTGCAGACACCCCTCACCGCTTCCCCGCCAATCTTTCATCCTGCTGTTGCACCACTTTAGTTGTTGTAGCCAAAACACATGCCTGTTTCCCTGCTCTTAACTACACAAGACCTTACGCCACTCCTTCCTTACCAAGCTGCTTCTCCTACTGCTACAGTATCATCAAAATTCGGGGCTAGACGGCTGTTGCAAGGAGTGGGCAACAGTGCCTGATGGCGCATCAGGGAGACGGTGGGGGCTGGTGCATGGCGCATCGATCAATGATGGTGTCTGGCGATGGGCGGCTGGTGCAAGGCGGGTCGTAACATGATGGCACATCAGGGTGACGGTGACAGGTGGGTGGCTGGTGCAAGCGCATCTCATGGTGGACAGGTGGTACAACAGTTTGGTGCAATGATGCACAATGACCCATTGGGCGAGTGGTGCAACAGCTTGATGTGGTGCAGACAAGTGGTGGATGAGTCGTGCAATGGTAGCTTGCTAGCAGGGGGAGTACAATTGATGTGAATCGTGCACCAGAGAGAGACAACAATTGTACTGTAATATTGCACCAATCCGCCAGGGCCAGGTGGAAAGGGTGTCGGACCTACAAATGGAGCGCTGCACCTGTACCATTCAGAAATTGTACAGTGTTGTGTGAGGAGAAAGATCTGGGAAGTCCCCACAGACAATATTGAGACAATCCGGACTGTCATACAGGTTTGTGATTTGCATTGATGCTGCGACGCGAAAAATGAAGGGAAAAAGAATAAGTGAGATAGTCTCAACGTTGGAGACAGATGGTAAGCACAAGCAAGGGAATTGACAAGGGACGAGTTCCTTGTCCAAGCTCAGTATGAGAACAGCAAAGCTTCAGATTATTTGGTTGAAACATCATCCGTCGTCAGAGAAGGAGGTGTCGATATAGAGTGAGAGAGCAGCACAAGGGTTGTTTAAGTGCTCATCATAGAGACCCGATGTTGTGCGAGAAGGGGGACAGAGTGTTGTTGGCCATGCAGGCATATGGATGGTCTTGGCTGGTTTGATAGTAGGCCAGAGGATACAATGCAGTTGGAGCCCAAATACCGTTCGCTGTGGCACCAGTAGGATGGGTATGCAGGCACTACAGGGACGCTGAAAGCAGACCGCTGCCAGCGATCGCACCAAGGGGTCATAAGCGGAGGAAGTCTTCCTTGCTCCATCGGACTAGGAGGGACGTTTGTCTGGAAAAAGTGTAAGTATGGTTAGGAGCAGGGTGGTAGTGTCAATGGGCATCTGGCTCCTGTTCATTGAACAAAAGCTCCAAACTTCTTCCAACAAGAGCCATTTGCTGAAGACTGACTCAGTGGGTTCCAAAGGCATGAGCATGATGGTCAAACTCTAGGCCCGAGGCCCCGAGCCCCACCAACCGAAATCTTTTTTTCATTTTCTCACAGGTCAGTGAGCCGCTAACTGGAGTAAACACGATAAAAAAAAACTCAGTCTGGTGAAGTGCAAAGGCAGCGATAATAGCCCACGCAGTAGAAGTCAAGACCGCAGAGGGTAGGTGGCACAAAAATCAAGAGCAATTCTTGATCGTCCCATGTTTGACAGAAGTACTTCCACCCCTCATAAGGGACGCGAGTCCGGCATCACATCTCTTCATCTGTTGCCGTATTTGCGTTAATCGGTTTCCTGTCAACATCAGGGAAGGGGTCTGCGTCACAAACCTGCATTCCGGGGTCGTCGGAATACTTTGATCTCATTGCGCAATGCGCACACAAGAGGAACAGCGGCGCTGAAAGTCGCATTCTGTTTAAGCAGGCCTTGAGCAACATCCTGCTCATAAGTTGGCCAATGTAACAATGGAAGTCCGATGTTGATGTGTTTGAAGTAATGGCCAACAAGTTTTTCCAGAAGGTCAGGTTCTGGGACCTCTAAGGACTGCTGGATTGGAAGCGGGGGACAGATTCAGTGAGAAGAGCAAGACAAGAAAGAGTAACGCATGCACGGGTTAAATTTCCAGTACGTTGGTCTTCGACCGTAATCAATTTCAGTCTCAGTGTCTAGGTGAAAGGTGCCATTCAGTTCATAGCTGTGTCTGTGCATACCCTTCATCTCAGCAATTCTGCACTGCAGATGCGATCTGGTGGACTTTCCAAGGTAACATTTTTGAATGAGAAGGGATTATTAGAGCTTCTCATTGTCCAGCAACAGCCTGACGTAGAATTCCTTGCCGTCGAGTAAGTCCTTTGCATCCTGGAATCCGTCAGCATTTTGCCTGCATCATTTGACATGCTGTGAATTGTGTTAATGAGGCACCAACCAGCACCGGCTGAGGCAACCTACCTTCAGATGCCTACTATTGTGAGGTCTATACTCAATTATTGGATGCTTTGGTGAAGTGTTATCCTCGGTGGGCGATTCTTCCATCTCTTCACTCAGCAGCAAATTATGATGAACAGCGTAACATGGGCCATCTGATACCGACCGGCACCATCAATGCGGATGTTTAGTCTCCTTTTGACACTGAAATATTCCGGATTTTCGTTCAGCTCTGTGGTTGCAACTGTAGTTAGCTGCAGTTCGATCGCTTGCGCTTGCGATGTGGTAGGCGCTTTGGTGTAGGTGGCCATGGCAGAAGGCCCAGATTTAATCACAACCACACAGCCATGCCCCCCCTTCTCCCCACTGCAAACTTCCCCCACAGGTGTAACACCTGGTCCCTGGTCCCCAGCTGACCCAGGCGGTTTGCCCGGTCAAGGAAGGTGCTACTCCTGGAGAGCACCTGGCATTGCCAGGAGCTCAATTTCCGGGCAGGCCGGGTCATCAACCTGGGTTTTGTATCGCACACCCGGCACCTGTTTTCTGACCGGGACAGGTAGAATACCCGTTACAACCAAGAGTACATCCCTGGAAATTCACGGTCTTTCTCCTGGTCTCACCGGCATAAATTTCTGGATTTTCCGGGATATTTTATTGGGAGAGCCAGGTAAAGATATTGGTCGTAGCACATGGGAAGACCAGGTGAAAGAAGTGGAAAATTCAGGTGTATTTTGTAGTATAAATGGATACATTAATACAAGTAGTTGGCATAGTAAGGGCTGTAGTTGTGACGACAGTGGGATAGGTAATAGAGATGAACGCAAATGACTGGCGTGAATCTGGAATCAGCCTCCTGGCCCTCCCATTTGTTGTGACTTGGCGGGGACAACTGAGAGCTGGGCGGGGACAACCGAGAGCTAGGCGAGATGGATGGCAGAGTTGCAGAGGTCAAGCCAGGTGCTGCACTTTAGCAACAGTAAAAATAAGGGGGGAAATTAGTTGACACACCTGGGTCCTTCCTTCACAGCTCATCTAGAGCATCACCCATGGCGGCAACGGCTGATCTGTTGTTGGTGGGCATGAAGGACAGTGGATGGGTGGAGTAGTAAGGAAAGAAAAGTGGGCGAATCCAAGGCGATTGTCCAGACCTTATTAATATTATGGATTACAGTCAGCCATCTGTCATGTGTGTGCACTCAGACTTAATTACACATGCACCACCTTTATCGAAAGAGAGTCTAATTCTGACATAGGATATGATTATTGTGCATCTTATGTACCTATGTACAACAATAGAACCATCTAATCTAAAGATACAACGCTCCTGTGATAGTTACCTTTCTTACAGATGTCCTGGCTGTGCCGGGCAAAAACCAGGCCTCAGCCTCCCCGGAAAACACTTGGCACAACCATGCCAGCCACACCCCCAGATTTCGTCAGGGGTTAGAGCACCTGGCATGGCCGGGACCTAGAAATACACCTGGCACTGCCAGGTGCGCCCAGGTGTTCCCGGGACCTGCCAGGTGCTACACCCAGGGGGAGGTTCCATAGTGTCCCCCCATTCGAAACCTAACCTACGTGCTCTTAGCGTACTCAGGCATCAGAAACGAGTTCTCGCGTCTCTTTTTTGGCTGTGTAGGTGAATAACCTCTCAGTGATAACAGAAGGATGATGTTGGTCCGAGTGACAAATTTAATGAGACGAACTGTCTCAAGAGTAAACCTAAAGCAGCAGCTTTCTTTTGTCCTTTTTCAAGCGCTCTCACACACTGTCAGGCCAAAAAAGTTAGAAAAACCCTGGAAGTTAGAAACTAACAAATCCAGGTCAATTTCAGCAAAAGATCAAGCCAATTTCGGCGGAGGAATGGTCACGGAATGCGCGAAATAGTGAATGTATTGAAAGTGGTGTTCAGGGGTTCTTGGGTATGGAGTTTTGCAACAGCGGCTACTATTTTGAGACCCACATTAATAAGGCCCCACACGCCGTCACCAGTATCATCATCAGGGCCACATATGAGATCAAACCAAAGGGATTTGACAACCCTTTAATCACCAAACCCACTGTAATGAGTGAAGGGCTCAGGGTAGCAGGGCGAACAGGTGCATTCCTGGTCAACCTCATACCCTGGCTCACATACGTCCCCGAATGGATGCCAGGCGCTGGTTGGAAAAAGGTTGCGTGGTACTATTGAGAAACGGCGCTCGAGGCAAGGGTAGTTGCATTCAAGCTTGTCCACGAACAATACGTGAGTTTTTGATCGGATTCTCGGTCRATCCCTAAGCACTTATCTTGGGTTGAAGAAACAAGGAACTGCTGCACCATGCATGGCTACGCGTATGATCGAAACCTTCCCAGACGTCGATGATCCAAGATATGAAGAAGTTTATAATATTGCTCAAGATTGCTCGGCTCAGGTTTATGGTGGTAAGTCCCGCCTCTAAGCTCCCATCATCGCCCTGTGTCTCCATTGGCTCAAATTTACCCAGCTGCATCCGACACCGTGAGCTCTAACACTTTTTCAAGGCAAAAAGGCTCATTGGCCCACGGTCTCTAGAGTTTTTCCAATGGTATCGCATTCTTTCTCGTACTAGCAATGTACCCCGAGGTCCAGAAACGCGCTCAGAAAGAAATAGACGAGGTCGTGGGCTGAGTCGGCAAACTGCCAGACTTCAACGACCGGCCTCACCTGGTATATGTCGAAGCACTCATCATGGAACTATTAAGGTGGCACCAGCCCGTTCCTCTAGGTACCTGTCTAACTACCCTTGGCTGGACTACACCCAATTGATTAATCGTGAAGGCGTCGCACACGCGACCTCAGAAGACGACGTCTATAAAGGATATTTTATTCCCAAAGGAACTGTCGTAATGGGGAACATTTGGTACGTTTTACCAAGCCGTCTCTAGAGCGCATTCATGAATACATTACTATTCTGTACTATCAAGGCACATCCTCCACAACCCCGAGACCTACCTAGACCCGTTCAACCTCAAACCTGACAGATTTATCAAGGATGGAAAAATCAACCAGGAAGTGACTGACCCATTTGAAGCCGCATTTGGATTCGGCAGAAGGTGAGAGGGACAGAATTTACAGGCAGACTTTACCCAATGATTGATATTCATCCGATGAACTTGCGATGTAATACACAGAATCTGCCCTGGTCGGAACATCGCCCTCGACACCCTCTACGCCTTAATATCCTCCACCTTGGCCATGTTTGACGTCTCCGTTCCAAAAGATGAGAATGGTAATCCGGATATTAAGCCCTCATTCAGCATTGGGATTATGTGGTGCGTTGAAAACGCTTCATCCATCATGAGAGTTAGATGTTGACGTCAAACTTGGGACGCCAGCCAACCTAAGCCCTTCGAATGCTCCATCACTCCTCGCTCCGAGCAACCCGAGGAGCTGATTCAGAGCCTCTATACCTCCTTACCATCCAACCCTTGAAGCTTGAGGGCGCCTTCACGGCCGAATTTCGGCAACTCTATGCTTTGCGAGCATTGCTTTGTGTCCCCTGGAGTAACCTATGTTGGATAATTTTGGTTCAGTATGCTGGAATACTACTTCAATATGGACCCTCAGAATGTAACGGAACATCCCCTGCCTCCATAGCTTCGTCACGCAAACTTGAAGAAACATCTAAAGTAAATTGCTGGTATATTACTCCTCCCTTCAAACGGAACGGAGAGCAGCTCAGACCTCAGTTAGTCACTGGGTGCTGGACCCTTCATTTGTTGACATCGCAATCTCAGCTGAGTCAGACCCGACGCAGAACTGGAACAAGCAGAGCCAAGAGTCCTTGGTCGGCATGAAGGGCGACAAAGGAGTCTGGCCTATGGCGACATTAAGGTACTATTAACTACTTATCACCTCCGTAAAGTGGGTCGAATGATTTCGATGTGATGGCCTATTTAGCCAAATGAGCAGACAAATTCGAAGCATCGTCGAGCGGGTTTGGATGGACTGTCGGACTTTAGGGTAAAGAGGCATGTAGGATCAAACTCGCCCTTCGTCCCCCAGAGACAACACATATACGCCCTCAAAATCATTTTATCAGTATTTTTTCAAGTCCAAGTTGTATGTCGATGTCAAAGTAGCATGAATTGTCTGATTCGTACTACAAAATACACTTTTCAACCCAGGATGATACGCTTAGGCAGTCGCGGTAATACCGTCCTTGACAGCCTGCCAGGATGGTCGGTCTTGCAAAGACTTGAACCACTTAGCGACGTTGGGCCTAGACTCAATAGCGTCGCTTCCAACAGCAGGGAGCAACGAGCAGTAAGGAAGGTGGAACAGATCAGCTAGGGTGACTTCGTCTCCGCCGAGGTACTTCTGTTTCGAGAGGATCTGGTCGTAGACGTCGAGCTCGGCCTCGAGTTTCTTGATCAAGGCATTGAAAGTAGCTTCATCAGGGGTAAGTTTTTGGTATCTGTTGTGATGGTAACGGTTAAGTCATTTTGGTAAGACTTGGGAGTACTGGAGGAGTTGGGGAAATTACTTACGGCGTGAAGAGCTTCTCGAAAACAGCTGCAGATGGGTAGGGATCGAAGTTGGAAACCTCGATGGAAGCGGCTTGTTCGAATTGACCCTTGGCTTTGAGGTCTTTGGGGGTCAGAGTGGTTCCTTGGCCAGCGTATTTCTCTTCGATGTAGCGAGCGATAGCTCGGCTTTCGTAGACGATGTGCTAGCCATCATCGTCCTGGAGGCACAGATTAGGAACAAGAGTCAATCAAATGGCATTCGCAAAGATCAGAACGGGAATTCTTACGAGATAGGGGACCTGGCCGAATGGCTGCTTCGCGACGAATTCGTCGGACTTGTGCTCGCCCTTCGCAAAATCAATCGTGACGAACTTGAAGGGGGCTTGCTTCTCTTGGAAGACGGTAGCAACACGCTTCGTGCAGGTGGATTGAGGGTTGCCGTAGAGAGTGAAAACCATTGCGGCTGCTGCTTTCTAGGAAAGGTGGCGAGAGGAGAGTAAGATGATAAGGATATGAGTTTGCAATGAACGTAGTTGTCTCTCTCCCCATCTCGACCAGGTATATATAGTCCAGCTGAATGTAGCATCAGATGGTATGATAATACCTGCAATGTCGGCACGAAATTTCTGCGGCGACCTCGCTTTTGAACCTCCCCAGAACGTGAAGAAGGGGGCTCTGTGTGACGGTGGTGTGCTCATGATCGTCTACACCTTAGTCAGTTATTGTGTAGCGCAGAGGGAGTGCCCCTCAATGGCCTAAGAGTGATTTGGTGAGATGATTTGACTCCTGGTTGGCACTTACAGAGTTTTTAATAACCCAAATCCGATCCAAAATCAAGGTTTCTAAGCGTGATTTGCAATAAATGGTCTATGAATTGCCGCAAGTGAGGTCGTCGGCACAGGTTCGTTTGTCACCTGCTGTATACTCGCGAGCGTTTCAAGCGAGTAACCTCGGGTTCCACAGTCGCGCCACCGCTTTGACTGCGAATCTCGGATGCTTCGAGCCAATTCTCTTTTGTTCTCTTCGATTTTCCAGGAAGTTACCAAATTMAAGAAAGCGATTGAGARCTCAAGCACTCGATCATATGAACTATTTGGGGCTGATAGGACATCYAGTCGGCTTGGGGTTTGGTGTCAGTGATGGCAGANCGACCTTGGAAACTTACACNACACACACGAGAAATTAATTGGACACCGGTCGCCTGTGTCAGCAAGTTAGGAGGGAGTGGAGCGGAAGAGGGAAGAGGGAGGGATCCGGAACAGGACGTGAGATCCATCACCCGGATCCCCGGCGTTAGCTAAGATGAATATATCGGCTTTGATTGAGAGGAAGAGAGCCCAAGTTTTGAGATAGAGTTCCCAGAGGAAATGTAGGGTGTAGCGCAATGCTACCTCCTAGTTTCCAAGGTCGGGGGCGGCCTCTGGCCGGGAGCTCGGATGAGCGCCCTGTCGGCGAGCGCGATCGGAATCCCACGGTCCCGCTGGCTGAGTTCCAGCGAGATTCGAGTCCCAGAAAAACCACACGCTGCGGAGGAGAGTTCTGAAGATTCAGAGAGCAGTCTGCGAGTGCGGTGAGTGAATGGGAGTTGGGGAGACCGATCGAGCAGAAAGCTCGCTGTCCAGAAGTCGAGAGCGCGCAGGTGAGAACACGAAGGAGAGCGTCAAGGCTCTCCGACCTAATCTGGTCTTCCAGCGAACTGGAATCCGTGCCAGACCCGTCTAGAGCGCAGCTCACAACCCCGCGGATTCCAGCTTCGCTGGGGGCCGGGGCCCCACACTGAGCAAGCGTCGGACCGAAGTGAGAAGTGGCGTCGCCAGTCGCCGTCCCATACTCGAGAGAGAGGGCATCGCCAGTCTCCGTCCCATATTCGAGGAGCAAGGCACCGCCAGTCTCCGTCCCATACTCGAGTGGGATGAGGCGGTCTGCAAGAGGAAAGGAGAGGGAACTTGACCACAAATGCCATCCCCAATTTTGGGACAGCATCACCAGTCTCCATCTTGAGCATGGGAGAGCGGAAGATAAGGAGAAGTGAGTTGCGAGAGTACGAAATACAGGAAGCGAGCAGCGGAGCAGAGCAATAGAGTACAGAAAGAAGGCATGAGAGAGGTCTACTTTTAACGATAATCCTGCAAGGGAGAGAATCGGGAGTGGTATTAGGTAGGGAAGAGAAAGAACTAGAGCTAGGTAGAGGAAAGGGCAGAGGCCGGAATATTTAAACGAGCACGAAAATCTTCGAAAGCTTTTTCAATAGCAAGGAACCTATCAGGATCATAAGAGGAAGAGAAAGAATTGGAGACAATTTCAGAAACCTTTCGCCAGTATAGTAGGAACGCCATCGACTTCCAGCGGCCAATCGAAGCGACGATATGAGGGGGAATTCCTCCGAGAAGTAGCTCGGTGGCCCCTCCGATCCTGAAGCTGTGACCGTGAACTCGAAGGAGGCCTAGAGAACTCCAGATGAGGTGACAGCGGTCGAGAAACCTTGTCTTGGTCAGGGATTTCCATCTTCCAAGCCGGTCTTGGTACGAGAACAAGTGAGAGGCCTTCGGAGCGTCAGAATTGACTCTCAGATGAGCCCTGAGAGCATCGACTGGGGAGCATTTGGAGTGACCAACCATGTTGATGTCAGCTCCCAGCTCTCGGGTTGTCTTAGTCCAGGGGATGTGAAGAGAGACTGAGTCCTGAGAGGAGAGAGAGGAGGAGGGAAGAGAGGAGGAAAAGACAATTTTTGTGTTTCTAGTGAAGTTAGCGAGAGAATCAGGCGGTTCTCTGCGGAGGGACGAACCTATCGGCATTGTAAATGGGATCGAAGGAGTTCTCCGATTTTACGGCGAGCTCGCCAAGTCTGCAGCATCCCCAGAATGCCAGAGAGGCCAGTGCCCAGACTGCAATGTCGAACGAAGAGAGAGGATCGATGCTCCTCTGGAGAGCGATCATGTGTTCTAGAGTGACAGGATTCCTCGGAGGGCGTTTGGAGGAGGGAGGGGAAAGCTTCATAGCTCCCTTTTTGACTTGGGAGACGAACTCGTCACCTCCGTGCCAAGGAGAGTTGTTAAGAACGTGCCAGGCCCGGATGCCAGACATCCAGGAGTTGATAGTGCTGCCAGAGACAGTTGCAGAGAATTCGGCAACGAAACCGGAGAGAAGAAAGGAGGAAGCGGGCATACGACGCAGTTCCGAGACCTCTTCTCTGTCACAGTATTCCGTGAACCTGAGAAGTCCAGCACCGTAGGAGGTCCGAGTCGCCTCCGCTAGAGAGGATATAAGCGTCGAGTTGATCTTGCGAATGGAGTTCGTAGATAGCTCCTCCTTCATCAAGTCGAGTTGAGAAAGGGAGTGAGGGGTGACCCAGTGAGAGAGTCAGTCCCGAGCCGGGACATTAGGACGGAGCTCGGAGACGACCACGACCGAGTCAGCCAGTCTCCTGGGCTGCCTCTTCTTGATCGTCCTACCCGAGATGGGGCGAGAGTCGATGACGTCGGGGACGGTAGAAGACGATGGATGGGGGGAAAGGGAAAGGGACAG
Source organism: Candolleomyces aberdarensis (assembly GCA_004126415.1). Taxonomy (NCBI): domain Eukaryota; kingdom Fungi; phylum Basidiomycota; class Agaricomycetes; order Agaricales; family Psathyrellaceae; genus Candolleomyces; species Candolleomyces aberdarensis. The sequence goes on from SDEE01000853.1 coordinate 17,572, forward strand.
GGGAAGGGAATGAAACATAAAGAAAGGGTCGGTTTTGCCGGAAGAAGTGCGCGGAGGGGAGCGAGCGACCGAGCTTGATCCCCCTTCTCCAGACGCGACAGGACGTACTGCCGCTTCCTCGAAAAAGGCCCAGTCAAACATGGGAGAGGAAGTTGCGGAGCTCATCGGGGAGCTTGATGGTAGGGGAGAGTTGACGATCCTTGGGACCCACGTCTCCGCGCGAGATGGGGTCAGCAGGATTGTCTTCGGAGCGAATATATTCGACTTCCAGCAGGATGTGAAGCGAGTCTAGGATAGACATGAATCTAGATGAGAGAGAGAAGAGTGAGAACGAGAGAGAGAGAGAAGAGAGAGAGAGTCGAGGTGACCTTCTAATCGAGTAGTTAACCTCGACGTTTCAGCTACGGCCCTTATAATAGTAAGAGCCAATAATGCCTTGGTTGTCCGAGCGGACGCGAATGCGGCAGTTGTGAAAGCTCCTCGCTTCTAGGTGAAGAACGAGGAGCTCGAGTGCGAGACACTCCAGCCAGCCGATATCTCTCCATGGACCTTTCCATCCGTCTCTGACCTCCCAGGCGTCCCAGCCATCGTTCCAGGCGATGCCGATACCCCAGTCGGTAGAGGCGTCGACACTGATTCCGAGGTCTTGGAGATCTCCGTAGGGAAGGAGAGATCTGGTGAATCCAGCGACGAGTAGCTGCTGAACCCACCAACCGGCGTCGGTAATAAGGGAGGGAGGGGGATGGAGCTTGATTCTTGGGTTTTTGTATTTGTGAAAGGCGGCGATGAAGGAGGAGAATGAGGAGAGGCGGGAGCGGCCGAGGCTATATACGAAGGCGATGTGGCATAGGGAGCCGTGGATCTTCATGACTTGCTCTTCATTGACCTTTCCGCCGGATTTTACGTGTGCGTAGAAAGTGTCGATACGGTATGTGAACTTGAGTCTCTTCTTTTCCGAGAGTGCGACGGTGCGGGAGTCGATATTCCATTCGAGGCCTACATAGACGAAGGAGTCGGCGAAATCTTGACCTTTTTCTGGGTGCCAGGGTATTCCGGTGGGGGCGGAGATTGCGATGGCCTGTTCGCGGTCGTAAGCGTACGTGAACGGGTCGTCTTCTGTCCCAGTTCCCGAGATGGGAGACCTGAGAGAGGAGACGTCGTCACTCCACTTGGCGGAGGGACCTATTTTGTGGGCCTTCCAGATGTCAATAATGGCGCCAGCGACGGAACCGGAGTTCCCTTCAGACCCGACTGCACCGAACGGGCAGCAGTGCTGAAGGTAGAACAGGCCGGTTCGGCCTTGCATGACATACCACTTTTTGTGGGCGGGGCAAATAGGGGTGCGGCGGTGGAATTTCTCGACATCGAGAACCATGGCCTGAGTCCCAGGAGGCGCAGAAGAGATCTGGCGGTGTGTCAGCGAGAGCTGCAGGGTAGGTAGAAGGGAGGGAGAGAGATCCCCGAGTCGAGCCGACGTGTGAGAGAGGCTCGAGGGAGCCCCTCAAGCGTCTAGCTGACGCCGAGAAGAGACGGGAAATTCCCAGACGTCGAGCTGACGCGATGGGAGTGGGGTAGCTCCCAGACGTCTAGCTGACGCGAAGAGGGCGGGATAGCTTCCCGAGCATCGAGCTGATGCGAGTAGAGAGGAATAGCTTCCCGAACGTCGAGCTGACGCAAAGAGGGTGTGGGGGCAGGCACCGAGCTGGCGCCTGCCCGATGATGAGATCGGTGCTGCCGAGCTCGAAACACAACACACCAAACAACACACACAACCTAAGTCACAGGCAGTGCGAAGCGAAGCGTCGTGAGAGTAAGGCCGCACGAAGTCAAGTGCGAGTAAGTGGGGGTTATAGAGTGAATTAAGAATACTTGGTATCCGAGTTCTCTCTT
>SDEE01000854.1:0-19428 GCA_004126415.1 Candolleomyces aberdarensis
CCAGATCCCCACTCCAACCGCCATTGGTCACTTTACCGTCTCGGATGCGCGCTCGACTCACTATTTGACCACTCTCAGTCGGTTCCTCATATCGAGGAAGCCATTTCGATCCATCGCGAGGCACTCGACCTCCGGCCACATCCTCACCCTAACCGCCATTGGTCACTGTACAAGCTTGGATGCGCGCTCAAGTCACTATTTGACCACTCCCGGTCGGTTTCTGACATCGAGGAGGCCATTTTGATGCATCGCGAGGCACTCGACCTCCGGCCACATCCCCACCCCGAACGCCAATGGTCACTGTCACATTTTAGATGTGCGCTTGATTCATTATTCGATGCCATCACACCTACCCATGAGTTTGTCGTCGAAAATTGTCTTGCGGGGCACAAGCGTCGAGGCTGGCCACTGGACAATTTGCGGTCCCTGCTTCAATCACATCTCGACACAATCGGAAACCAGGATGAATTGGATGAAATCGCGGGGTTGATGGAGGAGATTATCAAAATGGGACTTTTAGTACTCATCTGACACATCGTGTAGACAATCATTTCATACATGCTTATCACGAAGATGCGTGAACTTGTTCCAAACCTATGTACTTCATTTTATCCACAGTGTATGTTACATTTTGTTCCACCCTTCATTATCTATGAAGAATCTCTCCAGAATTGCATTATATTCTTCCACCCCAAACCCACGGTTAAGTAGCGTCGAGTGTACTGCAACCTGAAAACGTCTAGACAGCGGGGAACAGATAGACCTTATCATTATTTTCATCTAAAAAAATCTCGTTGAATGGCGCACGAGAGTCAGAACCCTGAGTCCATCAAAGGCATGAACCTGGAATCGCATGCCGTACCCCTCTCGTAGCAGCTGCACCGAACCATGCGTCCAACGCAAGAAGCATCGGCTCTCCACTTTCTAGACCGTATTAAAGGACACATAGGAGTCGTCAGGAAGTGGTAGTGGAGGGGATGGCGAGAGCTAGCTCACCCGTTTGGGATTTGACAACTTGGCTTGCAAGAAGCTATCCAATACCTCCCTCCGAGCCAACAGCTCGTAAATCCTTTTGCTCTTGTATTCATCAATGATACTTAGTGGGTGATCCGATGATGGTAAAGACTGAGACTCGAGGAGGTAGGAGAACCACAGCCGTTCGGTCTTGCAAGGTGAATGCATTGATTCGTACCCAATGTTGACGACGTATACTTCCCGGAGCCTCTTGATGATGTCCCCGAGCGTCCACAGCTCTTCTTCGCCTTGGCCAACCCCCTTGGTCGAAATGATCCCGTTCGAACAGCTCCTTCATACCCTCCTCACTCAAGCCGATGTAGAACAGATAGAGACGGTGGGTGCGAACCAACGATCTAGACGAGAGAATGTCGCGAGTGATCGACCTAGGGATCTGGGTTTGACAATCTCCTGCAATTCCATCTCGCCGATTTGAAACGCCTAATAGTGTTGGCAGATTTTCTTACCTTAAAGGGTTCCCAGTTAATTAGATGCCTCTTCATTCTCACCAGCATCGTAAACGGCGCCTTTCTCATCCAGAATGTTGCCTGGGCTGCACTGCGTACCGGGAGATGCGCAATAGGCGAATTTATGACCTCAGAAAGATGAGAAAGCTTCAGATCAGCTGCTGAAACAGTGAAGATCGGGTAGAACGACGGCTTCTGTCTGTGATGGAACCAGCGATGCCGTTTAGCACGCGTCTTTCCGAGTGCAACAAAATCGATAGCCTCTGATAACAGCGTCCGTCAAGATCAGCTTAGAGTCAGAAGGTATTGGATGGAAGCAACGAACCAAAGTACGAGGGATTGGCTTGACGAGAAATCTTAATTTTTGCACCGTTGGGCGTAGGTGAGGTTTCTGTATTGTGAAAGGCGCGTCATAAGCCAGAAAATACACAAGCAATTCGACGAGAGCCTGCCCAGATGGCTCAACGACCGATCCACGCCCAGATCCTCCGGAAGCTCAGAACTTCCTTTGATCTTATGGAAAAGGCTCGCCGACTCGGGTCTAACTGGGTCTATTTATAGAAGGTGGTGCCAAGCATGCACTGGAGGCGATGCATCAACTGCTTTTCTCCTTCCCGTCATTATTCTCCCGCCTGTTGTAGCAGAGAAGCGCATGTCCACGCGTACGAGATTCTTGGAGGGATTCAGCAACGGCCAGGTAGACCTGAGGGTCTACAATGTCAATGGGGACTTCCATCAACAAAATCTACTAGTGGAAGCGAGGAGTAAGTCTAAGTGTCTCTTTCAGCCTCAGACTTCTGATAACTAGGTCTCAATGAGCTTCTTCAACCCATTACGGACGGCTCTTACGCCCGAGATCGAAAACGGTCGCCCCCCGACTCTGCGTGCCTACCCGGAACGCGGAAAGGAGTGATCAAATGGATCGTCTCCTGAGTGTCCAGCAGCGTGCTTATCGGGAGACGGCACATCCTGGGTGTACGGCTATGCGGGCTGTGGCAAGTCCGCCATCGCCCAAGAGGTATCCGAGCAAGTCCAAGGAGGAGGCCGCTTACTCGCCACCTTCTTGTTCTTCTGGAACGCTGGCGATAGGAGTAGGATATGACGACTCCCAAACGCTCTTGCAAGTCAAGTGGCGACTTCCCTCCTGATACAATTCCCCTCATTGAAGCTGCTGTGAAGGCTGAGCCAGAGCTCCTACAGGTCGAGTCCTGTTTCTCGTTGGGCGCTCGTCTTCAACGGCTGGTGTACGAGCCTTTTAAGGCAGTCACAACTCAAGTCTCCTATGCCGAATACTTGCTATCGAGTCCACATCTTATCATCATCGACGGTCTCGATGAATGCGACGATAAACAAGGCGTTTAAGAATTCATCGCTACCACCCTCGAATTCTTCGAACGCAATCCTTCCGTCCCTCTTCGCGTATTCGTCACCAGCCGAGTCGAACAGCACATTCATTCGCGTCTCGCTTTGGATGGTGGGTTCTTTTGAAGGATCTTGCTAATCACTGTAGCAGGAAAGACGTTAAAAATTTCATGCGCACAGTATTCGACGCAGAGATAAAGGTGAACCCCATGATTCAGGCGCACATCCGGCAGAATGGCTCATGGCCAAGCAGACCTGACTCCAAAAAGCTCGTGGATCACATCGGTAGATCCTTCATTTTCGCTTCGACTCTATTCAACTTCATGTTCCGAGGGACCAGTTTGCCAAACGACCACTCAACCGCCTTAGACCGCTTTCCTCTTGCTCTCAACATTGACCCAGGGCTGGATGATGGTCTCTACTCAGCAACCCTCGCACGTTCAGAGCATCTCCCAAACTTCACCGAGATTGTTTCGACCATCGCACTTCTCGCAAGGCCGCTTCCAATTTTCGGCATTGCAGAACTCCTTGACGTGCAGGCCTCCGCGGTCGCCCTTCTCCTGGTGGACTTGCAAGCCTTCCAGGGACCGACGAGTCCCCAGTCACCTTCTCCCACACGTCGCTCCGCGACTTTCTGACTACTGAAAGTCGATCTGGACGCTTGTTTGCCGGTCCGTCATTCCACATTCGCCTTTGCACCTTGTGCACCGCCTGCATATTGAAGACTCGTCGCCAACGCCCGAAAGTGAAGCTCCAACTCATCAAACAGACAGATGCTGTTCAGTATTCTATGTGCCATGGCTATACTACCCATTGGAATGTCGCGCGCTCTTTCTGCTCGGACGCCGCGTCCGAACTGTACAGATTGGTCCAGTGCCAACGAGATATGCTCAATGTGCTCCCTGACATTGAGCGGGCACATGGGCTGGCCTATCTCGGCGTCGGACTCAGTTCACTCTTCATCCATTCCAAGTCTGTTTCACATATCGAGGAAGCGGTTCTGATAATTCGAGAGGCACTTGACCTTCGGCCATATCCCCATCCACGGCGCCATTGGTCATTGTTTAATCTCGGAGACGCACTTCGCTTACTCTTCACCTACTCGAAGTCTGTTTCACACATCGAGGAAGCAATTTCGATGAATCGAGAGGCGCTCGACCTTCGACCACATCCAAATCCAAACTGACATGAGCACTGTACAATCTCGGATGCGCGTTCAAGTCACTATTCGACCGCTCCATGTCGGTTTCTCACATCGAGGAGGCCGTTTCGATGCATCGCGAGGCGCTTGAACTTTGGAAAAATACCCACCCCGAGCTCCATCGGTTACTGTGTCGTCTCGGATGCGCGCTCAAGTCACTCTTTGACCACTCCAAGTTAGCCTCCCACATCGAGGAGGCTATTTCGGTGCATCGCAAGGCGCTCGACCTCCGGCCATGTCCCCACCCTGGTGACCGCCATTGGTCACTGTACAACCCCGGAAGCGCACTCAAGGCACTGTTCTCCCACTCCAAGTTCGCCTCCCACATCGAGGAGGCTATTTCGGTGCATCGCGAGGCGCTCGACCTCCGGCCACGTCCCCACCCTGACCGCCATTGGTCACTGTACAATCCCGGAAGTGCACTCAAGGCACTGTTCTCCCACTCCAGTTCGGTTCCTCACATCGAAGAGGCCATATCGCTTCTTCAAGAGGCGCTCGTCCTTCGGGGACTTTCCCACCCTGAAGGCCGTCATTCACTGGATAGTCTAGGCTCCGCACTCGACTCACGCTTTAATGCAACCGGATCCATTGAACACCTTGATGAGGCCGTTGCTCTCTACCGTGGCTTTCTGACATACCCTCCAGCTACCCCTTGCTACCGTTCTATCGTACTCACCTGGCTTATTAAATACCTCATCCCTCGCTATGCCAAGACTCAGTCAACTGGCGACTTAGATGATGCAGTCATGTATACCCGAGAGCTTCTTCTCGACTATTTTCTCGAAGGACACCCACAGCGAGGCTGGGCCGTATTGGACGAGTTACGGTCCCAACTCCAGTTACGTTTCGACGCGACCGGGAATCAGGACGATTTGGACGCAATCGAAAGGTTGAAGGATGAGCTTGTCAGACTGAGGCTTACTGCACTTTCTGTCTCGTTTCCAGCCAGGTTGACGCATCGTGTAGATGATCATCTCATACATGCTTATCACGAGGATGCATAAACTCGTTCAAAGCCTCCTTCGCTTTATATAAGGTGTATGCTACGTTTGTTCCTTTGAATTCTACAACATCTACAGAAAAATATTACTGTGTTATCCGGTTATTCATAAAAGCGCGAGTTGACAAGGGGCTGAGTTAGTGTAAAGCTGCCCGACTGTTCGATATCGAGGACCACGATGCAGTTGGCTCAAGCATATGCATCCAAGCCACAAAATCACCCGCACGTGAACTCCAGAGTTCGGTGTTGATATCGATAATTTCAGGGGAGAGGTGACAAACGAGAATTCAGCTATTCACACCAGTTCTCGCTCATCCAACTACTTCCAATAGCTGTCTCGGCGTCTCAGAAGGAAATCACTTCCCAGGAGCTGCCGTTACGAGTTGACTGTCAACTGTCGCATGGCACCGCCATAGAAAATACAAAAGACGTTGAACAACAGCGAGACGCCAGCTGGTCGTTTAACATCTCTTGTCTTCCCCCACCACCACCTTTCACTCATAGTCCTCTCAAAATTTGACCTACTTGTTATGAATATCCTAGAAGGCGCACGCAACACACACATTGATCAGCTCAATGTTTACCAAGTGGAGGGAAATCTCATTCAGCAGTGGATCCAACCTGACGGCAAAAGTAAGCCCCGTTTCTCTTCAAAGTTTCTGTTACAGTTTTGTCGGTGGATTTCATGCTCATCCCGTTATTACAGCGCTGTTTGAGCTCCTTCAGCCAATATCTGACGCATCCCACACCCGTGATCGGCAGCGCTCTCCCCCAGACTCTGCTTGCTTACCGGGAACACGAAAGAAAGTGATAAAATGGATCATCGCATGGGTGTCCAGCAGCCTGCTGCTCAGAAGGCAACACGTCCTGTGGGTATACGGCTATGCAGGCTGTGGCAAGTCAGCCATCGCCCAAGAGATATCCGAGCGAGTTCACGGAGGAGGTCGTTTACTTGCCACCTTCTTTTTCTTCCGAAACGCAGGCGATCGAAGCAGGATAGGTCGACTTCCGAACACACTCGCAAGTCAGATGGCGACATACCTACCAGAGACGGCACCCCTCATCGAAGCTGCGGTGAAGGCTGAGCCGCAGCTGCTACGTGCTGCCGAATCCTCCTTCTCCTTGGGCGCCCGACTTCAGCGGCTAGTGTACGAGCCATTCAAGGCAGTTGCCGCCCGAGCCTCCCTCACCAGATCCTTCCTATCCAATCCATATCTCATCATCATAGACGGTCTCGACGAATGCGACGATAAAGAAGGCGTACAAGAAGTCATTGATACAACACTCAGATTCTTCAAACAGAATCCTTCCGTCCCCCTTCGCATCTACATCAGCAGCCGGGTTGAACAGCACATCCATTCGGCCCTCGCGTCCAAAGGTGGGGTCCGTCTGAAGGATCTTGCCAATCACTGCTCCAGGGACGACATTGAAACGTTCATGCGGAATGTGTTCGGCGCACAAGCAAAGGCGAACCCAGTTATCCGAGCTTATATATCCCAACATGGTCCATGGCCCAGCCCTTCCGATGCCAAAAAGTTGGTAGATCACATCGGTGGATCTTTCATTTTTGCGTCAACGCTTTTCAAGTTCATTTTCACGACCGCTGGTCAGGGCGACAGGTCAACACCAATGGATCGTCTCCCCCTAGCTCTCAACATCAGTCCTGGACTTGACGTCCTTTACTCGCAAGTGTTCGCACGCGCAGAGGACCTCCCCCATTTCACCAACGTCATTTCAGTTATCACGCTTCTCGCATCCCCACTCCCAGTCTCTGCTATCGCTGAACTTCTTGATATACAGGCATACGAAGTAGTGCACGTCCTCTTGGAGTTGCAAGCCATCATTCAAGTTCCAGGAACAGATCACACACCGGTTACTCTTTGCCACAGCTCCCTTCGTGACTTCCTTACCACCGAAGGTCGATCGGGCCGCTTTTTCGTACCTCCTTCATTTCACGCTCGCCTTGTCATTGACTGCTTGAGCTGTGAACTGAAAGCTCGTCGGAAAATGCCCACTGTGAACGTTCTGAAACTCGAGTTCGTAACGCAGACGGTTGCCGTTCAGTATTCCCTCATCTATGGCCACTCTACTCATTGGTACCATGGGGAACCCTTCTTCACCGCCACCGAACTCGGAAGATTGCTCCAGTTGCGCCGGGAAGTGTTAGAAGTTGTCACTTTCCATGAAATGGCAGAAAGCATCAACCTTGTCGCCATCGTGTTGCATTCGCTATTTGGCTATGATCGGTCGAAAGCTACGATTGAGGAAGCTATATCACTGCATCGTCAGGTGCTTGGCTTCTTTCCGCATCCCCATCCTGAGCGGCACAACGTGCTGCACAATCTTGGATGCTCCCTCAGTTTACTTTGTGAAATGAACGAGCGTGAACCAGACATTGACGAAACAATTTCGGTGCATCGCGAGGTTCTCAGTCTACGTCGACGTTCTCATCCAGATCGACACATTTCGCTACACAAACTCGGTAATGCGCTACTCCTCGGCTTCAAGAAAACAGGATCCATCAAACGCCTTAATCAAGCTATATGTTTGCTGCAAGAAGCCCTCACCTATCGCTCAGCTGAACATCCCTCACGGCCCAGAACACTTTCGTCACTTGCCGAGTGTTTACAACATCGGTATGACAGAAATCGATCGATCGGCGATTTGGAAGAAGGTATAAGGCATGCTCGTGAGCTTGTCTCCGAACATTGTCGGGGGGAAGAGATGGGTACGCTGGCCTCTCTGCTTCAGAGGCATTTTGACGCAACGGGTAATCGGGATAATCTGGTTGAAATTGCGGAGTTAGAGGAGGAGATTATCAAAATGGAGCTGGCAGAACTTTCTTCTTCATTTCCAGCTCGCTTGACGCATCGTGTAGACGATCATTTCATGCATGCTTATCACGAAGACGCGTAAGCTTGTTTCAAGCCCATGTATACAGAGTGTGTGTTACTTTTTGTTCTACTCTACCCAATCTATGGAGAGCTCCTGCAGAGTCGTATCAAATCCCTTCATCTCAACCCACGCCAAACACTGTATAGGTAATCTGTTGAAGTCTATAAATTGAGGAACCGAAAGGAGTTCATTGGCCAATGTGTAGCGAAGTAGTTAAACATATAGACCCTATGGTCGTTGTCATCCAGATTCATCTCGTTCAATGGCGCACGAGAGCTGAAACGTTGGAAGCCCGAATGCACCTTCTGGACACCTGAGCCCAACGAGCCAACTTGAAGAAGTAGTAGGGTATTTGTTTTGGCGAGCGTAGTTTCGGCGGCAGATTGCCCATATTTCTGGTTCGCGTAGTCTCTCTCTCAGAATCTTGCATGTCTGGTCGGGTTGTTGGCTTCGAGAACAAGGAAAATCAGTAAAGAACGCTAGTTGCTTCTCTGAGGGATAGAACGCCGTAGGGCTCTATCAGCTTGATAACGTCGATGAATAGGTCGCTTGGAAAGCCTTCCCAGCATGCATTCTGGATTGAACATGGCACTGTCATATATGGCATGATGATCGGCTCATGGTGAATGAGTTGCATCCCGCTTGCCAACGCACAATGGAACCAAGTTTGGCCTTGCCATTGTTCCCAAGAGTCTTAAGCACGGCCCCCGGCTGGGCGCCTACACTTGCGCTTTGTGGAAAGTAAGGCCATTAGTAAGGCGTTACATGATTGCCATGGGTTCAGAAATTAATAGAATGCTACGGGAACCTTCTACACGTCCAACCCTTTTGGCACTTCTTTACGTGAGGCGTACACCACTTCAATTGCTATTCTCTGCCAGCGCCCACGGAACGACCAACCTTTCCTTCATACCCACCATCTTCCACCAGTAGTCAGCCAGCTCCTTCGTGTCTCCAATGCCAGGCCCGAGTAACAAGAAGAAAAGGAGTAACAAGGGGAAGAAGCCACAGCCTTCACAGGCCCCTACCTTGTCGCCGCCAACTGGACAAAGTTCTGCACCGTCGCAGTCGTCAACTACATCTCCAGCCAGTCAAACCCCCAAACCCTCGGCACTACAATCTTCGCTCAATAGCAGCGGGTGTTCCTCCTCGAAACAACCAAAATCAGCCCGGCAAGTTGAGTGCTCGACTCTTGAGGAAGATGAAATGACTCGATGCGGCCTCCCGCCTACTGACGGCCATCCCACCCCGAATCGATGCAAGCAGCACCATAACTAGTATCGTATCCTCTGCAAAAGATACAAAGATGCCCAGAACAAAGTTGACAAGATCAAGAACAGCGGAGAGTTTCCAACGGATGCAGCAATCAAAGGGTACACCGACCGAGCGGCAGTTATGGCAAAGCTCAAATGGGTTTCGGAGTACGTCGAAGCGATTCGGGTAGAGAGGACAGGCAGGGATTTGCACTCAAAGCGCTTCTTCCTGAAAGGTAAGCTCAGTATCGCAATCTTTCCGTATGAAGCGAAGCTCTAAACTGCCCTTAGCCGACGATGGGCACAAGATCCGCATCAAGGTACTCGCCAAAGAAATGGAGAACGCAAACAAGAGTCTCGAGAAACTCAACAAGCGAGCAGTGGAGCTATATCTAAGAGACCGCCCAGAGGCTGAATGGGAAAGGACGCCTGAAGACGAGGAGATTTTGCGGAAGTCCAAGGAGAACTCGTCGGGGGCGGCCGGCCGGTTCCTTGAGAGTGGTTTCCAGCCGTCAAAATCGTCACTGGGAGACTACCCAGAAGATGACTCGGACGATCTTATCCAGATGCGAACACAAGCGTACGCTACACAGATCCGCCCTTTTGCTCATACCCTAACATTTTTCCTAGTCAGAAGCGGGCAATTCTGTCCGCTTTCGAATGGCTCTTTGATATTGATTCGGGGAGGGAGTTTCGAAAATTTGCGAAGGAAAGCGGGGGCACCGCCAAATCCCCGGTGGATCCCGTCGCTGAAGACTATTTTGAACGTCTCCAATACTACATTCACAGTCAGTATGCAAGGAGGATCATTTTCAACGAGCCTACCCTGTTCAACAAATCACTGGGTAAAGTTTCTTTTCGGGACTTCTTCCTCAGCGATGACCTCGACATCGAAGATTGCGCCTTGTTCACGCAATTTTTCATGCGGCCCGACGAGTTTCCTCTTCCCTGGTTCAAAGATTCGGTCTACGAAGGTTTAAATATGATGCGGAAGAACGACCCACAGCACGGAGCCGCTAATATTGGCGACACCAGTTCGTATACACTCTCTAATCTATCAATACAATATATTCTGACCCGCGCGATTCTCAGAGAGCAGAGTGTTCATCCTCGGAGGCTGGATCTATAATCATTCCCATCGCAACTCGACCTCCGACGAAGTCTGGTGGGTAAGTCAACGGATTGTTCATTACCTATGATTGTATCTGATGATATTGGTCTCGCTGTAGCATTTGTTCAAGATGATTGGGCCACAGGCAAGTACGGAAAATCGCTATGTCCGGCTCTGCGACAACTACGACGACATGATTGGGATGCTCTCCGTGGGAGGATTGGGTTTACTCCCACCACCGGGATTTTGCAAGTTTGACGATCAGAATGCCCAACGGATCGCCTGCGCCGCTCGAATGCACCTGTCCCTTTCCGGAGTTGTCACTGCGGACTTCGTCTCCCCACAACGGACTCTATCCATTGACGAACCCCTACCTACCACCAAGCGGCCACAATCGCGAGGAAACATCGTGTGGGCGGACGTCGAATCAAGAGGCTATTTGTTTGGTGCTGTTCGATACGAGAAAGACGATTTCAACGAAGCTTTTCTTCAAGAGCTCAGGTCGCGCCCAGACCTCTTCCAGTTGATAGTATACCGTCAAGGGGACCCCAAATCGAAGGCGGAAGAATCTGGATCTGACAATGGGAAAGCACTTCCGGCGTTTCGGGGCCGACAATTCGAAGCACCACCTTGGTGGAATTTTTCAAATGATCCTCCTCAGGGCAGGGGAAAATGGGAGACTTTCCGGTCGGCCAACGATGTCCTCTTCTCGACGAAGAAGGAGAAGATCTTCGGGTATATAACGACACTGGAACAGACGAGGAGCGCCGGTTGGTTTTTCCACTTCAAGAAATTCCCAGTCCGATACTTCGTTGTGCTTGACAGCGTCCCAAACCGTCATGGGGCCATTCTCCTTCGAAACGTCGCCTGGGCAGCGCTCCGGGCTGGAGGATTTGCGACAGGGGAACTTACAACCCCAAAATACTACAAAGCGTCGGACAAGTTGTTCCAGGCGAAGGCAGCACAAAGGCTTTCTTGGATGGACCCAGCACTTCATGGGGGGTGGAGTATAACAAAAATGGCCGACTCAGATGACGAGACAAGTGCCGACTAAGATGGTAAAGGGAAGGGAACTACACTGGCCTGCGGACCGAAGGCGTCAGAAATTCGCATTAGAACGATGAATCATTGTCATGTGCGGTACTATATGTAATGCCATAGTATACGCTTCTTAAGGAGCATTTCGTATCGTTTTTGACCAACTCCTATGTTACAGATGTCCTAGAAGATGTTTGAATACCTCAGAAGAACCTCCGTTGGCCCAAAACTCGACATGATATCTGAGCCATTGATTTGGGAACCGTACCTTCGACGCCTTATTTAATTCCAAGAAAAATAGTAAAGAATGAATGGAAACCTCCAATGTCGTGACAGGCGGTTCCTGGTGCTGGCCGCGCACGCACAGTCGGTTACACTGCATCAAAATCATGTCCGGTCGATTGCCTTTTGCGAGTTTGCAGCAGCTATGGATCCAGCTCGTAAACGGTTGTGGAAGATATCTTTTTCCAGTTCCTTGCTCTGCCTGTTGCACTCGCCAAAATGACCCTGCGTGAAACATAGTACATGGGGTCAATACGGCCTATCTTCCTTTCTATCTCCTCCAGCGACACGCACAATCCACAAAGAGATTATAACCTATTCTTCATTGGGTCTGCCAGATACATGACCACTGCAAATCTCCAAAATGTGATCTTCCGGACGCGATTTTGGCTTCAGGTTCACTTCTCTTATTGGATTGTGCTTGGGGGTGTGAGGTTTTGGAAGCTGGTTGGCTATGTTTGCTTCGGAGGTCATTGCCTTGGTACACACTCCGAGACCATTAGGCTGCGGGAAGCCGCAAGATGAGGCTGCTTGTTCTAAACGCGTTCACTCAGAAATTAGTTTGTTCTCACTGAGTGCAGCTTCAAGATCTATTCTCATATTGTGAAGAATCTACCCTGGAAAAATCGTCGAGTATCCCCTCCAACAGCTTTCCGACACTCTCGAGCTCCTCTCCAAATGCCTTCGAAGCGCTGGCCCACTCGCTCCGGAAACTTGAAAACCTTTCTTTGCGAACACGGATCTCAGCGCATCGCTCCTTCAACGCCCCTATTTGTTCCTTGATTCTCGTGTCCAATGTCAGCAGCTCTTTTTCCTTTTCCTTCAGCTGCTCCTCCCTCTTCTTGACGTTGAGCTCGCGTTTCTCCACGTTTTGACCCTGGACGGATACGTCCTTCTCTCTCTTCGCAAGCTCGATTTCACGCTGTCCAAGATTCGCCTCTCGCTCATCCAACTCCAATTTCTGGGCCCGAATCTGCTGCTCCTGTTCGTGTACTCGTCGTTCTCGGGCGCGGATAGCCTCGTCTCTGGCTTTCGACTCCTCCTCGCGCATTTTCAGCTCTTCTTGAGACTTCTGGGTGCGCTGTTCCCGCTCACGTATTTCATTTTCCTTGGACCTCAGCTCCTCTTCGTGCGCTTCAATACTTTCTGCCCGAAGTTTCAGTGCTTGTGCCAGATTCGAAGCCGGGGTCCGAGCTCTCCCGGATTCAGAGAAGGCGATGCTCTCGTCGCTGACAGCGCTTTCAGAATCCGAGGAGGTGTCGTCATATCGACTGAATCTTGAGATCCTCCTTCTCGATGATCCTTGTTCTGCGAGAGCGCCCAGGTTCATTAGCGCTCTCAAGCTGCAAGAAAGACCAAAGAACATACGAATCAAGACCGTTTTTCCTGTGATGTGCAGAGCCCCATATCGATGTCCTTGGATGGCGCTGAAGTCTCCTTTACTAATCTTGAAGCCAGATGCACTTTCGAATTGGGACGATATTCGACTGGTAGACTGGTTTTTGTGCTTGGTACAGCTAGACCACCGATTATCAGCATTCCGTCTGTCTTTCGAGCTTGCAAAGCGACGCACCACGTTCGATCCCTTTTCCGCGATCCCGAACATGAATCTGTCATCGGCCAGCGAAGTAAGAAGAGCCGAGGACAGTCTCAAAGAGGCTGTCGCACAAGCCAGAGGGAATGGTCGGAAAGGTTTCAGGGAAACCGCTACACAATAGCACGCTCGTTATGTATACATTAGAGTGCGGTGCTTCTGATGGGTGGTTATCACACTTCGGGCCATCATGATCATACTTGGAAACGGGGTCTATTTGCCACAAGGCAACCCACATATTGGTAGGGCAACACGGCGCTGGGTCCCGGTGATCGTCATCGCATTGATGACAGTCGCAGCACCGCTTGTGATGGCCTGTGCCCGGGAGGAGTTGGCCACTGCCATGCAAGCTCCTTCCATGACGTGGGCGGTCCAGGATGCTTCCGTCCGGAGGCGTATTTACCTTTGGTTCTCATATGGTCAAAACTTTCGCGAGGCGTCAGAGAGCAGAGGAATGGACTGAGAGAGCGCTAGCCTCGCGACAGTAGGCCTCCTTGTTCCGTGGAAGGCGCGGAGTTGCAAACCTCGCAGCAGCGCAGCTCGCGGCCAAGATCGCGGCTGTCACAGGCACGTGTCGCCGTTACACTGTCACGGGCGCCCGCCACTGGGCATAAGCGCTGGCTTGCAACACCGCCGGACCTTCAAAGAAGCCAGAAATAGATAACCCAGCCTTGTCGAGCCCCAGCGAGGGACAATCCTTATCAATCAGAGCTCTGCGGTGGCCCCGATGATCCATTCATGAGGGATTATACAGTGATGTGTAATCTGGCGGTCGTAGTGAATATCGTGCCGAAGCTCTACGATTTCTAGATTCATTTACAATAGCAGGAGGAGGGCGAGCCGTAGGACTTGAATTCTTGGATAGTGCTACATGCCCTGTAGCTCTATGCATGCTTCGGTCCTGCGTTCTATCTTCAGAGTGTGCTTCCATTACGTCGTTCCACGCCCGGATGGAGTCGTCTATCGATGTACCAACGACGGTGCCAAAAAGGAATGCATGACAACTCGAATTTCAGTACAATGCGTATGGCGTTATGAGAGGTGCTCCTTCAGATCTCTGACCTTTCTTCGAACCTTCCCGCATCGCCCTCCGCATCAGCGAAATCTCGCTCACAAGACCTGCCATGTAAGCTCAAGATCTGTTTCTGATATCATCGGAGCTGAGTGATGGAAGGCTGGGCTGCTCAAGTCAGTTTTATCGTGCCCTTGTCTCGCAAGCGAGAGGATGGCGGCATCCTGGTCCGATGATGTCATCCAGACGTTGACCAGATCCGCCGCGCGCCAGGGTGACAGCGACGCACCAATTTAATAGATCCCAGATAGGCAGTTGCCAATTTCTCCGTGCACCTGATAAGGGTGTAGCTATCTGCTAGTGGTCAGATACGGCGCGTGGCAATCTGATCGTACCCAGACCCGCTGTTGCAAGTCTGATGTGTGCGTGTCTGACACTCCCCAAGTTTGCATGTCGGACCTGAGTAGGCGCCGTCCGACCTGCACGCCATCAAGGTAGCAATCGTCATATCTGTGCATCAAGGTCTAGCTGGGTGCCGCTACTGGGGTGAGTAGAGATATAGTGATAATGTACCCGCCCAGGACGAATCACCATATGGATTCATTTGCCGATTGCAATCTCCATCGTTTTCTACCAGAGCCCGGGGAATTAGATGGCATATATATGGCATATATTTGAATTTCTTTAGACTTATAGCAAGAAGGTGGCTAAGAAAGCCATATACCATTGTGCATCCAACGTCACTGGCAAGGAAGCACTGTAGAGTCATAGAGGCGAACAGCAACTGGGCGGGATATTGGCCGACGCGCCGCGGGCCGCCGCGTGACGTCACATCACGCTTCTGTCACGATACTTATTCCGGCGCGTCGCAAATCTTCCCCTCTCGATTTCTTTCTTCCCTTCCCCCACCTTCTCCCCTACTTACGCGCAATCACGCCGTCCGCGTTCATCAATGCTCGCTCATCCTCTTCCGACCATCGCATATCTCCTCTGGCAAGGCGGATCCACATGAGTTCGGTTCTCGAATGGGCACGACGGGGCGTGAGGGTAGGGTGGAGGAAGCTTGTGGGTGGCGTCATCTACCACGTGTGGGCGAGTTAGTTTGGATAGGACCAGGTACGTCCTACGTGCTAGCGGGGGTCTATGTACACTTATATGCGCGTTCAGGCCCCCTTTTGATGGTTGTTTCTTGTGCTACGCCCCCTCGCCCTTTGTCCCCCTTGTGTAGTGTTATGAATGTAATTAAATTGTCTTGTTTAATAAACTGAATGTTTGTCTCTCGATATCCTCCTCTCGTGGGTCAAATGAGCATTTTAATCTACACCACAGCTGCTGGAAAGCTCAGGCCCGGGCAATTGTCCTGATCTGGTAAAGCCTCCAGATCCGTCACCCCCAGATAGATATGTACCAGGTCTGCCAGTGCCATGTCCAGACGCGGCCCAGCGACCTGATCTGGTCACTCGCTCTGGTATGGGTAAACGTCAAGATCTTGAGAGCGACCAGATCTTGAGCTGACATACCATATCTGCAGCCCGAATTTTCACTGATGACCATTTCGGCCAAACTTGCGATTCAACCTCGACTGGAGGAAAGAGGATTCTGCAGTTTGGTGGGCAAATTGAAGGGGGTTGGTCGGGACACCGTCCTTGGCTGAGGGGAATTTTGTGAAGGAGCGGCCAGTGGTGATGCGGAATATGATCATATGTGGTGATAGTGCCTTTAAGTAAAGTTAAGAAATTAGCAATAATGGGAAGCACTCAACTAGCCCAGCTTACACAGAATGAATAGAAAAGGCCGTCAAACAAAATCATGCAGACTATGACCCCTTCGGAGCTATCATACATAGTACCAGTGATTTGTCCCAGAATTGTTACAGCGGTAGTGACGCCGAAGAGGGCGAGAGGAGCAGCGGACTCGATTAGAATGGCAATCACCCCAGTGTAAACTCGCACATCCGCTGATGGCAGGAGCTTTACCAGGGTCCGCCTTGCACAAAGAAGGCGAATTGTAATCAAAGTTGTGACAATGATGTTGGTTGATACGGTTAGCAGGGTGGAGGCGACTGAATAGGTGACACCAGAATCGCCTTGACCAGTTGCGTAATCCGTCATGAAGAAGAGAACTATGCGTCGTGATTCCAGGCGATTTGATCAGCATGAATTGCACTTGGACCAGACACGACACAGACCTAGAGCGGACAGGGACATCATCATGGGGAGGATTGTCACCCACCAATATTCTACACAAACTATATAACAGCGATACACCTGTGGCAACAACCCATGAGCCTTGCAAGCAGATGGCTGGAAAAAATCAGGTTACTGCACTCACCAGCAGTGCGTCGCCAATCATAATAATCAACCCAAGTCCTGCGCTGCTAGCCAAATACCTCCATTCTTTGAAGGAGCTGTCAAATAGTTCTCCCCAATGACCCGGTGAGGTGGATTTGAACAGTGTTTGGAAGTAATTCGCCATGTCAAGTGACGTGGTGAGGGTGGATAAAGTTGTTATGATGAAACTGACCGCTATGTATCTCTTTCAGCCCTTCCTAAGAGGCTCCGGCGTCTCTAGGAAAACTGAGAGACCATATAGTGCCATCAAAATGTGGATACCTGGAATCGTTGGGAGCATAATGAGCATTGATTCGCATGGTCCACATATATATAGAAATTGACATACCAATCACCACCATAGAAATGGTATAATTTGCGTAGAGCGCTCGAGCAGTCAATGTGAGCCTGTGATTATTACTATTGTCACTCATTGCTGCTGCCTTGACCCGAGTCTGGTAAGGGCTGATCTACTCGCTCATTCTCCCTTATATATTGTTGCAATTCATTGCGCTCCCGCTGACACTGATTGTGATCGTCCTCAAAGTAGAACATGAGAAATATTCCATAGCAACACTTCTGAGTTCTATAACAGATTTGAGACAACCAAATGAGTTGGTCGACGCCCAAACCCCGCACGGAAAGCGCTTCTTTGAAACGCTATGATATATCAATAGCGTCCAGGTACAAAGTACTCCAGTGCATCTCTTCCATCTTGCCCAATGTCTTCTAAAATTGATATGACACGACGATTTGAGCTAAAATGTGATGCCTAGAACTTCCTTCATGCCCTGTGACATAAAAAGCTGTCTTCCAGCAAGAAGCAATCATGATTGGGGAAGGCCATCAACGCACCCACCCCGTTCTTCTCGGGAGTAACTTCATGCAAAGTTAGACATTTTGCAATTGATACAGTTTCCGTCACGGAAGCGATGATATTGAAGACCACTGACGCCTGTGCTCAAGCTCCAAAGGGAATAATATTCGTGGCTGAAGGTGCTCATGACCCCATGCAGATATACGACGTTCAGAATCTGCATCCACTTCTAGAGCAGAGGCGTTTGTGCGCCTGGTAGCGTGCAATACACCTTAGTAGTTGTCAATTAGGGGTGGCGACAAGGTTGCAACTAGCGTGTGTGAGTGCCGATGCGTTCTAGGGTAACGAGACTTGGTGAACGGCTGGAAAAAATCAGATTACTCACTCACCGGCAGTGCATCACCAATCATAATAATCAACCCAAGGCTCGTGCTGCTAGCCAAATAATTCCATTCTTGTAAAGCGATGATAGTAACTATTCTGAATTCGAGCGTTTGGTGGCCCCAAAAATAAACAGATATCAAAAGCGGAGCACGAAGGAATCTGGTTTATCGATACTGAATTGCGAGATGCGGGATGGTGGTAGGTAGTTAGGTATCCCCAATTACAAGCTCTGTGCTAGGCGGGATGTCATATTTTAGCAAGAACAAGGGATGGTACAAGGAGGCGCCATTTTGAGCAGCTAGTCTAGGCGACGGTGGGTAAGGCACATACCGGACGTGAATTGCATTTTAACTCACCTCTTTGACACTCACAAGGGACAAGCTTCACAGTCGTTCGCCTTTGCGATGGACAACAGTTCCTAGCATCCCTGATCTCTGGTAACGATTGGCAGTGCATGACACGTTGCGAGAGAGAGAGCGCGGCGTGGCAGTGGGATAAATTCGATCCATACTCGACCTTGTCAAACTCCCCACTACTGTCTTGCTCCTCCTGCACGATGTTGATGGTCAACGTCTAAGTAGTCAATGGCCTGTCGCCACCGGCCCTTCCGTGTTTCCCTGAATATTATGTATCGGTATCAGTAACGGAGCTTGAAGTCATCAGGGCGCAAAGAGATTGACGATGGTAAAGAAAATAGGAGTATGACATGCACCCTAGGCACCGTATTTGAGGACAGAATAACCGACATCCGTCGGAGCCAACTCGGGTTGATCACGACTCGAAGAGAATGAGAGATTCTGCCAATCGGTTCTGAGAAGAGAAAGGGACAATCGGTTAATGAATGCATGAAGTGGCGCAAACGAATACGGAGAACTAGGGACGCAAAAGAGGGTGAAGGGTGAATGAATCGAACAAAAATCGCTCCAAAAAGCATGGGAGAAGAATGCAAGCAAAAGCGTAAAGGAAAGAGAACGGGCGAACAAACAAAAACAAGGCTGGGAAGAGAATAGAAGAATAGCAGACGACTCGGTGGCGGTGGCCAATAAGACTTCCACTCGACACACAAAAGACAGGACAGTAAAAGGGGCACCTTAACGGACGTCACTCATTCCCAGCCACTCCCATCGAAAGACAAAACGAACACCGACCCATTACTCACCTGCGTATTCTTCTCCTGAGCAGCACATCCACTTCTTGCGTTCAGGCAGTTGACCACCCACGTCAAACATGTGACTTTCTGTTGTGAGGATCGGGTTGTGTGGGATTCGTTGAGGCGGGTTGAAGGCAACGGGTTCGTTTAATGATCGCAGGTGGTACTCAGTTTGCGGTGAAATCGAAGTTTGTTGAGGATGAGAGTCGAATCGAGACCGGTTTCGTCGAGGGAGTCGGAGTTGCGCTTGTCCAAGCAGGGGAAATCCAAAGAAGCTAGAGCCGAATGAGGTTAAGAGGAGGCAAGTGGGGAGTGGGGGTGTTACGGCACCACTACGGTCGGTTTCGATGTAGTAGAAAGCTGGACCTTCAGGGCAGATGATTTCGCTATAGGTGATCCAATGGAGACAGTCGGGGTCTTCTTCGTAGTGGTGACAAAGGTGGGAGTAAGCCGTTCGGGTATGTCCTTGGACTTTGAAGTGTTCGTAGAAGATTGGCGGGGTTACGAATTGGTCAGGT
>SDEE01000855.1:5240-19417 GCA_004126415.1 Candolleomyces aberdarensis
CGTRKTRTKATMGCYKYRTMCARGTKTGCMACGGTGTAGNCATAGTTACGCTACTCAGRWRTMRCGKAGATASGCAAGAGYCAGATGRCASRCGAAGNNAASMASRWGYCWSWCTCMGARAAGMKAGCNTRMRAASRAYGTGGWAASGGKAGCTGCCGGAGTGWGAGAGAAASGTAKSTKSAACRKCWRGYKGCSMWAGYGTRASARAAMGGWAGCWKMGACATTYGCTATCGATGCGGTACGGAAGAATGCAATGACTGAMGAGACATTAAAGAAGCACTAGCATYYAGTTTCRGGCGGGGGAGAAAAATGAGGTCTTGGAACGACRGAGYAACRACTRGATCTTATAATTACGCATCTTCRTATAGTAACYTMTCGGAATCGTCGGTTCCTCCTCACATTARCCATAACCAGGAYCTGGATTAGTTGGCTAAGTTGAAMTCTGTGCTCTGTGTTTGGATATRTAGCNAAACAATCCGATCTTCAACCTCGAGCACTCACTAGGGTGGGCTGTCGTAGCATCCYTTGAGCCGTCTTTGAGGAGTCGGACCCACAGCTCTATGCCGCAGCGGCTAGAAATAGAAAGACTGGACTGAACTTAACGGAGACATCGAGCATTCTGGGGACTCAATGTCACTATGGTTCTCGACGCTGAGGGTGGAAAGCTTATCACTAGATGGTTGTTGGAAGAGAGAAGAGAGTTGGCGACACTGATTATCGAGCCGTGATAAGATCTCGGGAACTGGAGCGATAAGATAAACCCGGCCCGTCCAAACAAGGTCCATCATTGCCCTCCGAGTCGTCGTTCCTTCCCTTGTCGCTCACTTTCTTGGTCGTACTACAGTACTCAAGTCTTGGAGAAACTTGTCGTAGGGCCCAATCACACGGTATYTATCTAGGACAAGACCTACAAGAGTCGACTTAAATCTGACTCAAATAAAGAAGTGCGTTCCCAGCGCTCGGCTCCCAAACGGCTCGCCCGTCGCCGCCAATATTCATCTGGTCATGTAGCGGGCAGGTGAGATGTGCGTTAKATCACAGCTTACAGTGTTTCTAAGGCTGAATATCTTCTCCAGTCATTCCCAGCTTCGACGTCAGCTTCAAAGGKTGATAAGAATAACCGCCGGATCCCTGTACCCTTCGCATTCATCCCTCCGGCTCTCCCATACTATCAGCCAGCTACCAAGGAATAGCAYTCCCCTTCCAAACGAAGGCAGCTTATCGGCAAGGCTGCCACCTATAATTCCTTTTGTGACGTCCTCCCRCAACAGTCTGGGCAAGGTCCATCCTCAGCTCAGYAGCCAGCGGAAGAGTCCRTGCGACAGYGTTGGTGTACTCCCTCCTCCCTTCCCCTCCYTTCTTCCTTAGCTTTCTCTCTACCCGCCTCTTTCCCTGCCGATCCATAGGTGAAAACCTCTCYAGCTCGCCTWGTACAGTTCTTGGTCGCGTTCCWTGGCGCGTGGTCATGCCGTCCTCCCTGGTCATCGACAATCGGACACGTCAATTCCTCGCGTCCTCCGCCTTCTTGAATGGACTATATCTCATAATTCAACGCTTTCCCAGCCCTCCTCATCGCTTCTTCACTTTTCCACGAATTCACATACCAACTCAAAGACAAGAATAGGCGACGGACGCAATGTATACGCATCTTCGCTGCAACCAGACCGTCACGCTTTACAGCTTTCGCTCGGGCACCTACAAACGCGGTTTTCTTTGGGCTCGTGCTCAAGTAAGGCAGGCTATCAGTCTTGCGAGCTCGTTTCCGCCGTCAGAATGAACTCTTCYTCTCCATTCCGAGTTGGAATTTGTTGAGGATGTCATGGTTTCGATTGTGCTAGATGGACACCTTTGGTCCAGGGATGAATCTGACCCCTGGCTCGCAAGATTCAAGTCGTGCGGATTGTCAAGGGCCACATCGATGTCTCCTATTCCCCCTTCGAACATTTCTACAGCAAACACGACGCACACTCAGACCTCCGTCGCGGCCACATCCAACCCCAGCGTCTACGTCACTCGTTCCTTTGTTGGCTTTTGGACAAGAGCATGCTGAAGCGCAACGATTCCAACGAAGCGAACGAGGGGAGCGGCGCATTCAATGAGGGCGGGGGGATACGGCGAAGGCGTATGAGGGATCATATCTGTCTGTGAGTATTTTGTTACACCTTGCCTCTTGTTGGATGCATGCTGACTGAAACATAGGATCTCGACTGTACGTAGAACATGATCGGATACCTCRCCGAGTGTATTCATACGTGGTTTTCCCCGCCTTCGGATTCCCTTGAGTGGTTCGGGCGCGAGCTGTGACGATCAATCCCATTGTTCATGTGGTTATCAGTCTTTAGACTAGAAGATTGCTGCGGATTTATCCGCTGCATGCTCCGATACAGTCAGAGGTGTACCTTTGTGCATTCTTTCTCTGTAAATTCTCACTAAATCACTCAATAATGTCAGACTTCAAGGAGTGTACAGCAACCTTGACGTCGTCCGATGGGAGCCATTCTATTCGATGCTCTTCACTCTACCCGAACCAATGGCCAAGGTTATGCAGAGACGGGCGGGGTAACCTCATACACGATCAATTGCGATTCCCGGTATGTATATTTGATCCAGAATGGCGCGATTGTCAGCGAGACTGCGAACGAGAATAGCTTCCAACTTTTCAGTGACGGCCAATCCCTAATCCTTCTCCCACCTACCGCTACCAACCCTTTCGGCAACGCGGATGTTGTTCTTGCATAAAGATATCACCTTCCAATTTAACAAGACGAAGATCTACGCTTCTCAAGATGTCGATTCACCCCCTTATTATGGTTGGAACCCCATTCTCGAGCGCTTTCATTCCTGTCACCCAGAACCTGAGCAACGTTCTTACTGGACCCCGCTATACTTCAATTGTCACCACTTTGAAGGTGGTTCCTGGCAACGGCGCTCGTGGCATGGAGGAACTCAAATATCGAGCGATCACTCTCCACCGCCACCTTTTCAGAAATCTAATGAGACTCGTATATAGACCAGAACGGATCTGCAGTACAGAGGATATGGTTTAATTACGAAAACGAAGGAGGCGGATGAGGCAGACGAAAGGAGGTGAACGAGTAAGGGAAAGGGATGACGAGAGGCGATGATCATGGTATTCGGCTAGATACATTTCCATCATGGGCAAGTTCCCCTTTCCGTGCCCTCCCTTTTGATCCAAGTCCGAAACAACTCAACTCCGGAAACGCTTCACGATGATCTTCAACCCTGGATAAAAGAGTTTCGTTCTCTTCAGTGACGTCGGATTGGGAGAATTGGAGCGGATGAGACGGCGGCTGGCGGTCGTTCCGCCGATTTGATGGCTTGCTAAAAGGATAGAGGTTCAGATAGGTATTTTGTGTTGGTGCTGTGGTCAAGATCTAGAACGATAGATTGGCAGGAAGTAGTGCTATTAAGTACAATCATTGGCTGAAGGGACTGCCGCAAAATTCGGGTAAGGGTGCACTGAGGGACGTACCAGCTCAACTAGTCTGAATCGGAAGATGTGGATGCTAAATCGCTAATTTCTGATACTCAGTCAAAGCTGACAAACACGTCACCCGTGCTGTGCCTATATGATAATGAAAGCTCGAGGGGAGGGCGTGGTGTAACCCCCAATTGTTCCCACTTGAATCGAGCGCGAGCCGCTATCCATTGTAGCATCTGTCGAGGACTATTCAGTGACTTTCAGGCCTCCAAGATACAAGAACTGGCATACATTGAAAATACCAATGCCCGAAATGGCCATCTGAAAGCTCAGATTATCATCATGGTGAAACTGGAGCTCAGTGCTGAGTCCACGTACCTTGTGGAGGGTGAACTCCTCTCCTATGCCAGAGGGAGTAGGATGGTGTTCCAGAATCTCTGGAAACTACATTGGTGCTTTCAGTTGCATGAAAATATAGGGAAGGAAATTCGAGAAGCATACATTAGCGTGGATCGCGGTTGATGCGCGTTGCAGGTCATATTGCATTGTTTCATATGTGTCTTCGGTGAATGAAACTGTGTGCGAAGAATCAGTGAAATTGCCGTAATACAAGTCTTGTTCCAGCCAGGGTCGAATGGAGCTGTCAGGAGATTCCGCCGCCTGCGCCAATTGATTGGTACACTTGGTGAGTAGACGCCACTCGGGGGTTTCCTCCAACAATGGTGTAGATTTCTTTGGGAAGAGGGTGTAAAAGAACATGGAGCAGAGGAAGGTGTGATAATGCAATGCATCGACAGTCAGAGTTTGGCTCGCCTTAAGCTGCTCAATCTCTTGGAGGAAGTTGCAGTCTTTTGAATCTTTGAATGATCGCCAATGGGCATCGAAATACTTCCAGCAATAGCCAGAGTTAGGGAGCCACCCATATCTCCTTTCAATTAAGGAGGCAAAGCAGTGGTAAGACAGATGAAGATGAAACGAGGGTGGAACGAAGAAGCCTTTTGAGCGGCTTTCAGTCGTAAGAAAGTCACGGAGGGATGTGTGGCACAGCGTCACTTCGCCTTCCTCGTCGGTTCCAGGGACATGAATAACGGCTTGCAGGTTCAACAGGACACGGATGACTTCGAAGGCTGCAACGCCAAGAAGCCCCGCGATCCCGACAATCGGAAGTGGTCTCTCGAGGAGTGCGACGGCAGAGATAATGTTACGGAAATGGGGAAGATGATCGGAACGAGTGAGGGTTTGAGCGTACAAGCCATCAAGGCCGTTCATCTCTAGAGTAAGAGGGAGGCGTTCCATCGGCGTCGTTGGATCCTTTTGGGTAGGGGCTTGGGTTATGTATTTGAACATGGTCGACGCCAGAACGAAGGATCCGTTGATATGCTCGATCAACTTGTTCATGTCCAGTGGCGTTGGCCACGACCCACGCTCTCGAACGTACGCTCGGATGACACGGTCCTTTTTCGCCACGATTAGAAACGATGCCTCTAGGAATTTCTCGATGTCCCCCCGGGCCGAGTGACTGTCGAGGTTGCCCAAGACGACTCCATCGGTCTCAAGGCAAGCGCGGATGTGTTGTTCGACCCGACTGGCGATGAAGATTCGGAGTGGGATGGTGGGGTGTTCTTCAAAGAAGTTGAGAATGTGATCGATGAATTCCTCCACCCCTTGTTTGTCCTCGCATTCATCAAGACCATCAATGATAATGAGGAAGGGTCCCTTGGTGAGGGTCTCCCCAAGGACGTCTTCATTCAGAACGCTCCGAAACGGCGAGAGGATCAAGCGATCCAATTGCGTAGCCAACGACACATGGTTGGTGAGCAGGCCCGGCTCTGCGCTCATAGCGGCTTCAATGAATGGCACTGTGGCAGGTAATGCAGCCGCCATTTGGCTCGCAAGAGTTACCGCAAACCTGCTCATCGTACTCCGGTCGCCTGCCCCACGAAAGAAGAAGAAGCTGGCAAGGAGGCGCCCCGACCCTGAATAGATCTTGGCTACCTTCAATGAAATGGCAGATTTGCCGCAGCCTGCGAAGCCGTGAAGCCAATAGATATGGGCGTTGTGCGATATAGCACCACGTCGTCGCTGCCCTCATTGTCGTCGCTGCCGTCGCTGTCGTCGCTGTCGTCGCTGCTGTCGCTGTCGCCGCTGCCGTCGCTGCCGTCGGAAGAAACCTCCCACTGTAAGACCCCGGGCCCATCGGAAGAGGCTGCCTCATCCACTGTCACCGGAGGCCATGTCGAATCCACCGCGGCGTCGGTCCAAGTGGTGATCTCCTTGACGACCTTCTCCCTAGTTCCAGGGAAACACTCTGAGTCGGGGGGAGAGGTCTTTCGATTTCGAGTGTGCGACGCGTCGAGAATCGGGTTAAGTAGACGAA
Organism: Candolleomyces aberdarensis; assembly: GCA_004126415.1. NCBI lineage: Eukaryota > Fungi > Basidiomycota > Agaricomycetes > Agaricales > Psathyrellaceae > Candolleomyces > Candolleomyces aberdarensis. The sequence goes on from SDEE01000855.1 coordinate 11,060, forward strand.
TTAAGCCAGAAAGGACTAAAATATATATTAGCGAGTGAATTAATGAGGACTATTTCGATTGGTTCACTTACCCTCCCCCAAATGTACGTTAACGAACTGGTACTGATGTCCGGCGATAGCATTGGTTTGCTGACCGATTCGAGCCTGGTGCCAGTGTGCGCTCGCGTCTATGGGCCCGGCACCCTGGCTGATGATACCTGAGAGATAACCAGGCGAAACTTAACACATCCGTCCATTCGTTCACTCAGCAATGGGACTCACCAAAGTTATCGCCGATGTTGGCGTTCCCAACATGCCTGATGTTGTTCACAGGTCTGTTGGGCATCAGATCGTGCGGGATACCAGAGAACTGGAAGTTCAAAGCGTGAAACTTTCTCTGAGAGACGTGGAGGGAGATAGTGGTGGTAGGCGGGAAGGAGGCCTGCCGAGGAATGGGGTTGCACAGCAGCGAAAGGAGCATCGCCTCCCTTGTCGACACGAGGCAAACAAGGRAAAACAGTAATAAGCCATTCATAGAGTTGTAGACGCCCGGAGGTCTTGTGGTCAGTCCGGTGAATTCCAGAACAGAAGATACAGAACCGACCGACAGGCCACAGTAATAGAATCTAGATTCCGATGTGCCATTCACATCAGCCCTCCACAAATCGTGACGATTCTGTGGGATAGAATCCGAAGTGCTAGGAGAACAATGACGCACCTACAGCCCTGGTTTCGATCTTTTCTTCAAAGATTATTGGTACTTTTTGAAAATCAGAGTAAAAATCAGAGATACAGACATGGCTAGTCAAATTAGGATTGATGACTTATGCTGATTCGGGAGAGGTGGGCTTCGCTAAGATGTTCAAAATGTTGGACGATAACCGCCATTCGAAGAAAACACGAGTTAGGCTGGGGGTCCCGCACCGGATAACAGGAGGTGGAGATATCAATGCGGAAGGACAAGGGCTTGCCGAGCCTCGCAGGTAACGTGAGGTCTATCGTGCGAGAGAGACTAGCTACGCCAACGTGCCCACTGCCCTTCACCTCTAGACAGAACCTCCGCCCAGCAACGTTCTAGCACCGGCCTCAGATTTACCACCCTCTGGATTAAAGGAAGCTCGTAGGTTCGATGGTAACAGCACCAGCATCATAGCTACGACCATCCATTACTGCCACTTCCAGCCTCCCTTCCGTAACGGACAAGTATGATGACAGATTTATAAAGTCGAAAACCGGCTGAGAACACCTGCTAATCAGCACCCAGTCAACATGAAACCTGGGATGAAGAACGTCGAAATCACTCACAAGAGTTCCTTCAATGATTCTGCACACGGGTATCTGCATCCACGACCTACCCACAACGTCGGGTTTCCGACAACCCGTTCACCTCGGCCGAAATTGAGAACTATCCACTGCCACTTTTCTCGCTCGTTTTTGCGCTACATCGAGCACGTTGAACGTGTGGTTGTTTGGGTATTGAGGAGATTGTGAGCGTGTCAATTAGCCAGCGTGGTTAACATAGGCCAGGGCGTTTCGGGCGTCAAGTACATACGCGGAAGCCATTGTGGCAGGAAACCGCAGTATAGATTCTCTGCGCACATTAATTTGACAGTGTCGGTGCCCTATCGCTTCCTTCCACTGAAGTTCAACGACCGGGCGTGAAAACTCGGGCACCTACCGAGGTTTATTCCTTGATTCGTACCTAAGGAATTAGGTCCCGCTCTTATCCCTCCTTTCGTCGCTCATATGGCATGCGAGAGTGAAAGGGCAAAAGAGGAGCGAGGAGAGRGGACAAACAAAATAGAAGATCATAGGGGAAGAAGACGAGGAGCCTGATGAGCGGAATTCAGATGCGAAAGGAACAAGCTGGTGGAAGGGTGGGGTGCAAAAGCCATTACTATCCACTTATATTGACCTACCGTACCCAGCTGGGAACAACTACCGTCGTCCTCCAAAAAGTGCCGCTTAGCTGTTCAACATGACCGTTCAATCCAAATTTCGCCTGCATGGGTTGACAATGCACCCTGCCCCCCTCTTTTCAATAGCATGCATGAAGACATGCGAGGAAAATTGGATTCAGAGATAGAGGGACCGCAGGATGAGGAAGGTGAAGGGAAACACGCACGATGGATGCCATTCGGGATACTCGATATGGCAGGTGGTTCCCACTTCTCGGACACTATCCAGTGGCGCTGACTTCGTTTGCCATCGACAGCGTATCGGCCTTACCTCCATTGCTATACCTCTACAACATTCCTCAGTCTCCTCCGAGTAAGAAAGTGAGCAAAGACATTTTTGACGTCACAATTCCAAGAAATGCGTTTCTAGCAAGCTCGCAGCCCCTCTCGTACCAACCAACTACGCAAGGGGTCCACCGAGCATTCGGCTCTGGCTACGCACATCGGACTCGTAGCCAGTACGGCATGCTCTAGCACAGGGATCAAAGAGGCCGAATACCACAAACTCATGGTCGTCTTGGGAGATAGTCAAGGTTGGGTCGAACCAGGGTATTAGTACTGTGTACGGGTGTGATCGCCTCATCCAAGTTTGCCACGGTGTAGCATAGTTACGCTACTCAGAAATCACGGAGATAGGCAAGAGCCAGATGGCAGGCGAAGAACAACGTGCCTCTCTCAGAAAAGCGAGCTAAAAACGATGTGGAAAGGGGAGCTGCCGGAGTGTGAGAGAAAGGTAGCTTCAACATCAGGCGGCGAAAGCGTAACAAAACGGAAAGAGACATTCGCTATCGATGCGGTACGGAAGAATGCGATGACTGGAGAGACATTAAAGAAGCACTAGCATCCAGTTTCAGGCGGGGGAGAAAAATGAGGTCTTGGAACGACAGAGCAACAACTAGATCTTATAATTACGCATCTCGAATAGTAACTTCTCGGAATCGTCGGTTCCTCCTCACATTAACCATAACCAGGATCTGGATTAGTTGGCTAAGTTGAAATCTGTGCTCTGTGTTTGGATATGTAGCAAACAATCCGATCTTCAACCTCGAGCACTCACTAGGGTGGGCTGTCGTAGCATCCCTTGAGCCGTCTTTGAGGAGTCGGACCCACAGCTCTATGCCGCAGCGGCTAGAAATAGAAAGACTGGACTGAACTTAACGGAGACATCAAGCATTCTGGGGACTCAATGTCACTATGGTTCTCGACGCTGAGGGTGGAAAGCTTATCACTAGATGGTTGTTGGAAGAGAGAAGAGAGTGGGTTGGCGACACTGATTAACGAGCCGTGATAAGATCTCGGGAACTGGAGCGATAAGATAAACCCGGCCCGTCCAAACAAGGTCCATCATTGCCCTCCGAGTCGTCGTTCCTTCCCTTGTCGCTCAGTTTCTTGGTCGTACTACAGTACTCAAGTCTTGGACAAACTTGTCGTAGGGCCCAATCACACGGTATTTATCTAGGACAAGACCTACAAGAGTCGACTAAAACCTGACTCAAATAAAGAAGTGCGTTCCCAGCGCTCGGCTCCCAAATGGCTCGCCCGTCGCCGCCAATATTCATCTGGTCATGTAGCGGGCAGGTGAGATGTGCGTTAGATCACAGCTTACGGTGTTTCTAAGGCTGAATATCTTCTCCAGTCATTCCCAGCTTCGACGTCAGCTTCAAAGGGTGATAAGAATAACCGCCGGATCCCTGTACCCTTCGCATTCATCCCTCCGGCTCTCCCATACTATCAGCCAGCTACCAAGGAATAGCATTCCCCTTCCAAACGAAAGCAGCTTATCGGCAAGGCTGCCACCTATAATTCCTTTTGTGACGTCCTCCCGCAACAGTCTGGGCAAGGTCCATCCTCAGCTCAGCAGCCAGCGGAAGAGTCCATGCGACAGCGTTGGTGTACTCCCTCCTCCCTTCCCCTCCTTTCTTCCTTAGCTTTCTCTCTACCCGCCTCTTCCCCTGCCGATCCATAGGTGAAAACCTCTCCAGCTCGCCTAGTACAGTTCTTGGTCGCGTTCCTTGGCGCGTGGTCATGCCGTCCTCCCTGGTCATCGACAATCGGACACGTCAATTCCTCGCGTCCTCCGCCTTCTTGAATGGATTATATCTCATAATTCAACGCTTTCACAGCCCTCCTCATCGCTTCTTCACTTTTCCACGAATTCACATACCAACTCAAAGACAAGAATAGGCGACGGACGCAATGTATACGCACCTTCGCTGCAACCAGACCGTCACGCTTTCCAGCTTTCGCTCGGGCACCTACAAACGCGGTTTTCTTTGGGCTCGTGCTCAAGTAAGGCAGGCTATCAGTCTTGCGAGCTCGTTTCCGCCGTCAGAATGAACTCTTCTTCTCCATTCCGAGTTGGAATTTGTTGAGGATGTCATGGTTTCGATTGTGCTAGATGGACACCTTTGGTCCAGGGATGAATCTGACCCCTGGCTCGCAAGATTCAAGTCGTGCGGATTGTCAAGGGCCACATCGATGTCTCCTATTCCCCCTTCGAACATTTCTACAGCAAACACGACGCGCACTCAGACCTCCGTCGCGGCCACATCCAACCCCAGCGTCTACGTCACTCGTTCCTTGGTTGGCTTTTGGACAAGAGCATGCTGAAGCGCAACGATTCCAACGAAGCGAATGAGGGGAGCGGCGCATTCAATGAGGGCGGGGGGATACGGCGAAGGCGTATGAGGGATCATATCTGTCTGTGAGTATTTTGTAACACCTTGCCTCTTGTTGGATGCATGCTGACTGAAACATAGGATCTCGACTGTACGTAGAACATGATCGGATACCTCACCGAGTGTATTCCTACGTGGTTTTCCCCGCCTTCGGATTCCCTTGAGTGATTCGGGCGTGAGCTGTGACGATGAATCCCATTGTTCATGCGGTTATCAGTCTTTAGACTAGGAGATTGCTGCGGATTTATCCGCTGCATGCTCCGACACAGTCAGAGGTGTACCTTTGTGCATTCTTTCTCTGTAAATTCTCACTAAATCACTCAATAATGTCAGACTTCAAGGAGTGTACAGCAACCTTGACGTCGTCCGATGGGAGCCATTCTATTCGATGCTCTTCACTCTACCCGAACCAATGGCCAAGGTTATGCAGAGACGGGCGGGGTAACCTCATACACGATCAATTGCGACTCCCGGTATGTATATTTGATCCAGAATGGCGCGATTGTCAGCGAGACTGCGAACGAGAATAGCTTCCAACCTTTCAGTGACGGCCAATCCCTAATCCTTCTCCCACCTACCGCTACCAACCCTTTCGGCAACGCGGATGTTGTTCTTGCATAAAGATATCACCTTCCAATTTAACAAGACGAAGATCTACGCTTCTCAAGATGTCGATTCACCCCCTTATTATGGTTGGAACCCCATTCCCGAGCGCTTTCATTCCTGTCACCCAGAACCCGAGCAAAGTTCTCACTGGACCCCGCTATACTTTGATTGTCACCGCTTTGAAGGTGGTTCCTCGCGACGGTGCTCGTGGCATGGAGGAACTCAAATATCGAGCGATCACTCTCCACCGTCACCTTGTCAGAAATCTAATGAGACTCGTGTATAGACCTTAACGAGGCTAGGGATCTACGGTACAGAGGATAGGGTTTAATTACGAAAACGAAGGAGGCGGATGAGGCAGACGAAAGGAGGTGAACGAGTAAGGGAAAGGGATGACGAGAGGCGATGATCATGGTATTCGGCTAGATACATTTCCATCATGGGCAAGTTCCCCTTTCCGTGCCCTCCCTTTTGTTTCAAGTCCAAAACAACTCAACTCTGGAAACGATTCACCATCATCTTCAACCCTGGATAAAAGAGTTTCGTTCTCTTCAGTGACGTCGGATTGGGAGAACTGGAGCGGATGAGACGGCGGCTGGCAGTCGTTCCGCCGAGACTCGATGCGTGATATGATGGCTTGCTAAAAGGGATACCGGTTCGGATAGGCATTTTGCGTTGGTGCTATGGTCAAGATCTAGAACGATAGATTGGCGGGAAGTAACGCTATTAAGTACAATCATTGGTTGAAGGCCGCCGCAAAATTCGGGTAAGGTTGCGCTGAAGGACGTACCAGCTCAACTAGTCTGAATCGGAAAATGTGAATGCTGAATCGCTAGCGTCCGATAGATACTCTGTCAAAGGCTCAAAGGTGACAATCAAGTCACGCCTGTATGAAAATGAAAGCTCGAGGGAAGGGCGCGGCGCAACCCCCAATTGTTCCCACTTGAATCGAGCGCGAGCCGCTATCCATTGTAGCGTCTGTCGAGTACTATTCAGTGACTTTCAGGCCTCCAAAATACAAGAACTGGCGTACATTGAAAATAGCAATGCCTGAAATGTTGATCTGAAAGCTCAGATTATCATCATGGCGAAACTGGAGCTCAGTGCTGAGTCCACGTACCTCGTGGAGGGTGAACTCCTCTTCTATTCCAGTGGGGGTAGGATGGTGTTCCAGAATATCTGGAAACTACATTGGTGCTTTCAGTTGCATGAAAAAATAGGGAATGAAATTCGAGATGCATACGTTAGCGTGGATCGCGGTTGATGCGCGTTGCAGGTCATGTTGTATTGTTTCATATGTGTCTTCGGTGAATGAAACCCTGTGCAAAGGATTGCGGTGCTGGGCATAAGACAAGCCTTGTTCCAGCCAGGGTCGAATGCAGCTGTCAGGAGATTCCGCCGCCAGCGCCAATTGATTGGTACAATTGGTGAGTAGACGCCACTCGGAGGTATCCTCCAACAATGGTGTGGATTGCTTTGGGAAGAGGGTATAAAAGAACATGGAGCAGAGGAAGGTGTGATAATGCAATGCATCGACAGCCAGAGTTTGGCTCGCCTTAAGCTGCTCAATCTCTTGGAGGAAGTTGCAGTCTTTTGAATCTTTAAATGATCGCCAATGGACATCGAAATTCCACTAGCAATAGCCAAAGTCAGGGATCCACCCATATCTCCTTTCAATCAAGGAGGCAAAGCAGTGGTAGGACAGATGAAGATGAAACGAGGGCGGAACGAAGAAGCCTTTTGAGCGGCTTTCAGTCGTGAGAAAGTCACGGAGGGATGTGTGGCACAGCGTCACTTCGCCTTCCTCGTCGGTTCCCGGGACATGAATAATGGCTTGCAGGTTCAACAAGACACGGATGACTTCGAAGGCTGCAACGCCAAGAAGCCCCGCGATCCCGACAATCGGAAGTGGACTCTCGAGGAGTGCGACGGCAGAGATAATGTTGCGGAAATGGGGGAGATGGTCGGAACGAGTAAGAGTTTGGGTGTACAAGCCATCAAGGCCGTTCATCTCTAGAGTAAGAGGAAGGCGTTCCATCGGCGTCGTTGGATCTTTTTGGGTAGGGGCCTGGGTTATGTATTTGAACATGGTCGACGCCAGAACGAAGGATCCTCTGATATGCTTGATCAATTTATCCATGTCCAGTCGCGTTGGCCACGACCCACGCTCTCGAACGTACGCTCTGATGACACGGTCCTTTTTTGCCACGATTAGAAATGATGCCTCTAGGAATTTCTTGACGTCCCTGCGGGCCGAGTGACCGTCGAGGTTGCCCAAGACGACTGCATCAGTCTCAAGGCAAGCGCGGATGTGTTGTTCGACCCGACTGGCGATGAAGATTCGAAGTGGGATGGAGGGGTGTTCTTCAAAGAAGTTGAGAATGTGATCGATGAATTCCTCCACCCCTTGTTTGTCGTCGCATTCATCAAGACCATCAATGATAATGAGGAAGGGTCCCTTGGCGAGGGTCTCCCCAAGAACGCCTTCATTCAGAACACTCCGGAACGGCGAGAGGATCAAGCGATCCAGTTGCGTAGCCAACGAAACATGGTTGGTGAGCAGGCCCGGCTCTGCGATCAGAGCGGCTTCGATGAATGGCACTGTGGCAGGTAATGCAGCCGCCATTTGGCTCGCAAGAGTTACCGCAAACCTGCTCATCATACTCCGATCGCCTGCCCCACGAAARAAGAAGAAGCTGGCAAGGAGGCGCCCCGACCCTGAATAGATCTTGGCTACCTTCAATGAAATGGCAGATTTGCCGCAGCCTGCGAAGCCATGAAGCCAATAGATATGGGGAATTGTGCGATGTAGCACCACGTCGTCGCTCCCGTCGCTGCTGTCACTGCCATCGCTGCTGTCACTGCCGTCGCTGCTGTCACTGCCGTCGCTGCCGTCGGAAGAAACCTCCCACTGAAAGACAACGCGCTCATCGGAAGAGGCGTCCTCATCCACTGTCACCGGAGGCCATGTCGAATCCACCGCGGCGTTGGTCCAAGTGGTGATCTCCTCGACGACCCTCTCCCTAGTTCCAGGGAAACACTCTGAGTCGGGGGGAGAGGTCTTTCGATTTCGAGTGTGCGACGCGTCGAGAATCGGGTTAAGTCGACGAATTACGCCAGGAAGGACTAAAATATAT
>SDEE01000856.1:0-19355 GCA_004126415.1 Candolleomyces aberdarensis
GACGCGGACGAGACTCCGATCAATTTCTTTCTTGCGTTTGCTCATCAGCCATGGTCCGCCTTGCCATTGCGAGGCTCTTCTCCCTTGCCCCCCGCGTCTCTGCCCCGCTCCTCCCCGTCTCCAGGGCCCGTCTTACCGTCCCGAACACAGCGCCCCGTGCCCCCTTTTGGAGGCCGCACTCGCCCCGTTTGCTGTCGTCGTCGTCGTCACCACCGCCCACGCCGACAGCACTCCCTCCCAACGCAAGTCTATCGCAAAAACTCAAGCACCTTATCAAGTCTTATGGCTGGTATGCGCTCGGAGTGTACATCGTCCTCTCCACCCTCGATTTCGGGGTCGCGTTCGTGGGGGTGAACCTGCTGGGCGCAGAGTATGTGTCGCATGCAGTCGCGACGGTCAAGGGCGTGGTTACGGATGCATTTCACTCAAGACCAGCAGAGCCGGGAATGGACGAGATGGAGCCCGCGCGAGTGGTCGGCCAAGCAGGGCAGGAAGGGATGTATGCGATGCTGGTACTGGCATATGGGATCCACAAGACACTCTTCTTGCCGGTCCGCGTAGGACTGACGGCAGCATTCACGCCAAGGCTGGTGCAATGGCTGACGAGAAGAGGATGGGTTGGGGGCGACGGAGCGCGACGGGCGGCGCAGGAGATGCGAGAAAGGCTGAGGGAGAGGCGGGACCGGGACTAGAATATTTCCTTACCACTAGACACACTCTATTCCCCGCTAATGTTCCTAATATTATTATCGAGCTCCCCGCGTTTGTTTGTTCCTGTTTGTTTCTGACGGTCATCCCCGTTGTCGCTCGCTATTGCCTCCTCCGAGTCCTCCTCAATCCCAATCCCAATGCTCTCCGCACCCAGTGCTGTCCGTTCGTGCGCTCGCCGCACCGCTTCTCGAGCCCTCGTGGCCAGGCGAAACGCCTCCACCTCCAGCCACCACCATGACGAGCACCACCACGATGCGGACCCGCACTCCTACGAAGGTCATTCTCCGGTCCCCTCCCTCCGCTGAACGTTTACCCACACAGGCTGTTCTCTCCAGGTTTCGCAACTCCATTCTGGAGGAACGTGGTTCTGGCCGGCCTTGGTGTGGCTGCATTCTACAAGTGGGCACCGGCACCCGGCGAGGACGTCTACCTGACGCGCTGGATCGCAATGTACACCAGGCCGGAGCAGTACTGGCTGGATATCAACGCAAAACACACGGCGCTGTCGCAAGAGGTCTCTGACCAGTCTCTCCTTTTCCGCGACGCGAAACAGCCTGCAGTGCACCGCCTGCGTTATCCTCAGTGGGTTTTTCATTTATCAAAAAATCGTGCGTGCAACGGGCTCATGCTATTGTGCAGGCGTTTCGAGCAACATTCCCCGTTCCTTGCACCGGTTGGGCTGACGGTGTCCACGCGAGACCTGGAGGTGAAGCGGGAGCAGGACGTGTAGAGTAGATAGAATGTTGTTGGTACTTGTTGACGTTGACGAAATGTTGATAGTCCCACGTTGCTAGTCTTATACAAATCTCTTTCGTCCTCGACGACCGTCTCTCCTTTATTCGCCAGTCCTTTATTCATGAAATGATATCCTTTTCTCTCCCTTTTCTCCTCATCCCCCTCGCCGCCGCCGCCCTCCCCAATGTCGACTTTGACCGCATGGGCAGCGTTGCCCTCGTAGGCGCGTTCGCTGGCCTCGACCTCTTCCAAAACAACTCGGTTGCCTTCGACGCCGCCTCCTCCACCCTCTTCTCCCGCGACGCCGACGGTGCCCTCACCCGCATCGCGTCAACGAACACAGGCGGTCGAATCCTCGCTGGCTGCGCCCTCTCCGACTCGTTCTACTTTGCCGGCCTCTTCACCTCCATCAACGGCGTCCCAGCGGTCAACGTCGCATCCTATACCCCCTCGTCTAATTCCGTCGCGGCACTAGGCTCCAACGGGCCCAACGGCGAAGTCGAAAGCGTTTTCTGCGACCCAAGGGACAGGAAGGTCTGGGTTGGAGGCAGTTTCTCGTCCCCTGCATCCGCCGTCGCAGTGTGGGATTTGGAGTCGGACACCTGGCAGCAACCACCATTCGGAGGCCTCACTGGCGCACAGGCCAAGGTCGTGTCCATCACCACCAACAGCTCCGACGACAGCCTCTTTTTTGCAGGTTCCTTCGTCACCAGGTTTGGGAGCAGCCGCGTGCTCAATGGCACCAACAACCCCAACATCCCCCCGTCCTCGGGTGCAACGCCCTTCTCCTCCTCCCTAGTTCCCGTCCCGCTGTCCGCTTCCCAGGTTCAAGGATCTCCGTCATCCTCAGCATCGGGTTTCAGCGACATCTCAAACATCCTGTGCCCATCTGAGCCGGAAGGCCCTGGGAACAGCTGGTTTGCAGCCGATGGAAGCGAAGCAGTCATCACCGTCCGAACCTTTTCATTCATGTCGGTTAGCGGTATTCGGCTAGGAAATACCTTCCAGAGCGATCATGGTACCACGAGCTTTAGGTGCGTCGTTTGAACGGGTCCTTGTTGTGTGAACCCTGCTGACGATGATTGGCGATAGCGTCACCACCATCCCGGACAACGGTATCCAGAGCCTTCAATTCGTCGATCCCATTACTGGTGAAAATCGCACATGCTCCAATCCCTGCCCTCTCTCCACCGACTCGTCCGTCTTGTACCAAGATTTCCTCTTCCCCGACTCGTTGGCCATCACCGGAGTTCAGATCAGGCTTTCTGGGTTCACGGGCGCGTCGGCAGGACTGCACATGCTGCAACTCCTTTCCTCTGGAGCCTTTGCTTCCTCAGTCGACGACAACAACGCCATCTCGTGTTTCGCCCCCAATCCCTCCAACACCACTCGAACCGGCTCATGGGCTGCCAAGGTTGCCAATACTGAAATTGCAGGGACAGTGCAAACCGTTCTTGTCTCCTCAGTTCCTGTCGGCACTTCCTCGTCATCTGGACCAACCTTTACATGGGTTCCTTATGTTTCTGCCGCCGGAAATTACGACATCTACCTCCTTGTGCCAGGATGCAACAACTTCCAAGATTGCGCGGAACGTACTTCGGTCAAGGTCGTCGTTTTCCCCGGTGAAGATTTACCGCCAAATGTCATGACCATCCCTCAGCAAAACACCGAAGATGCCTCCGTTCTCATTTACAGCGGACCCATTCTACCTTCAACCCCAGATTTCGTGACCACTATCACCATGTCCCTGGCTGACGATCCAACTGGAAGTGGGCAAGGAGGTCGGTTTGAAATCGTCGCAGATCGTGTTCAACTCAACCTTCGCTCTGCCAACATTGATGGAACTTCCGCTGGAAACAGTACCTCCACGACGGTCGGCGGTCAACGCGGTTTCGGATTCCTGGAGTGGCCTCGGTCTCTCACCATCTCTGCCGATGGAACCAGCTCCCTTCCCAACTCTTCCATCACCGCAAGCGACGCCCTTGGTTTCGAAGTCCTCAATGGCATTGGTGGCCTTGCAGGTTTGACGCCAGCTCCTAGAGCCATCTCCGCCGTGGCCCACCATTCCTCTGGTACCATCTTCTTTGGAGGCAACTTCACCTTGACAGCCGGCTCTGCATCGGGTGCGTCCAACATCCTGGCTTTCCGGAATGGAGCGTTGTCCGTTTTGCCAGACGGTGGCCTGAATGGAGCTGTTACGTCCCTTGTACTCAGCGGGGATTTGTTGTTCGTTGGAGGATCGTTCAGGGATACTCGCGGAGGAACAACCGGTGGTCGTCTTGGTGGCTTGGCCCTCTATGATGTCGCCAAGAACACTTGGAGTCCGTTGGGTGCAGGTGTCAATGGGGATGTAACCGATCTCGGATTGCACAGCGGTCGCCTGCAGGTGGTAGGCAGCTTTACCCAGATCGAGAGCCTTCAGTCTGGACTTGGTATCAATGCCGGAGGTTTAGCAACTTGGGATATCAACTCGTCAAGATGGGTCAATTCCGGTGGCTTCACAGCAGGTCGAATGACCTTGGTCGCAAACGGAACGTCGGCGCAGTTTGTTGCTGGAAATGTTGGTGCTTCACGAAAGTATGGTGCATCAGGCATGATCATGTTGCAGAATGGCGAGGATGGTGTGCCCAGGGTGTCCCCCATTGCGACCGACTTGGGCCAATCGACACAAGGCTCAGTGGCCCCCGCCGCTGCTGCCACAGCTGTTAGCAATCGTCGTCGGTTCCATGCCACAACACCCTGGTCCCATGTCAGTCGTCTATTCACCCGTCAAACCCCCAGTTCATCGTTGCTCCCGCTACCTCCTACTCCTGAATCACCAGCCCCCGCGGTACTCGCCGGATCGTTTTGGGAGAAAGACAAGAAGGAACGTACGGTTGTCGGAGGAAACTTCACCTTTGTGCAATCTGGAACCTCAACCGTCTCTCAAGCCCTCGCCATCTACGATCCTGAATCTGGTTCCCTCACTGGATTGAGTGGAACCCAGCTCAGCGGTACGGTTCGAGCCATCCTCATTGACGGCGACAAGCTGTACGTCGGGGGTCAATTCACGATGGCAGACTCCAATGTCAACGCCTTGGCCGTGTATGACTTGGCCAGCAATCAGTGGGACATCAACGGGTTGCAACCATTGCAAGGGGCATCAGGTTCCACTCCTGTTGTACGTTCCATCACCAAGTCTTCCTCCAATTCTGGCAATATCATCGTCGCTGGATCGTTCGCTCAAGCTGGTTCCCTCCGATGCCCGGGTGTCTGCGCACTTGATATCAACTCGAAGCAATGGAACAATCTCGGATCTGGTGTGCAAGGAGAGGTGTCTTCTATCGCCTACGCTGGGGTAAGTCGCCTTTGAGCGTTTGTTGGAAATGAAACTAATTCTCCTGCAGGATTCGCAAGATATCCTTTTCGCTGGAGGGTCGCTGGCGCTGACTGACAACACTCCTGGAAACGTCCTTCAGTACGCGTTCAATACTTCCACTTGGACGATCGTCGGTTCCGCGTCTGCGTTGCCAGGCCCAGTCACTGCGATTGAAGTGAACGATCGAAATGCAAGCAGTGTGTTTGCCGCTGGACAGTATGTGCTATTTCTTGCATGCCATTCAGACTCGTACTCATTTACGATCAGGGCCGATGGTGCACCTTTCCTCTCCCATTGGGATGGCCAGAATTGGTCCGCTCTCGGTAAGGCTATCTTTTACGAATATTTGGGCCTCTATTAACTTTGAGTGTCATCCAGACTCGACATTGACTGGCAGCACGACGATTGCCCAATTGTCCATGGTTCCTTTGCAAGATACCCACTCTGGACAGGGCGTCATTCAACCTGATCGTATGCTCATGGTTTCCGGTTCCTTGGTGGATAGGACATACGGCAATGTCTCTTCCGCGTTATACGACGGACAGACTATCATTCCTTATATCGTTGCGTCCTCACCAACTGGATCCTCGGGCTCTGTTTCGTCGTTGTTCCGATCCCTTGCCACTTTCAGCTTTGAGCAGAGGAGTAAGTGCTTCGTTTTCGAACTTGTTGAATGCAGCTGACAATTATATTGCAGAGTTCTTGGCTGTTGGAGTTGTTATTCTCATCTCGATTGCCATTGCCGCCGGAGTGGTCTTTTTGATTGCCCTCATCGGAATCCTTTGGACTCTATTCTCTCGCAAGGACGACAAGCTCAAGTACGAGGGAGAGGAGGAAGAGGATGATTCGACACATCATCGACCATCGTCACTCCTCGAGCACATCAACGCGGCAACGCGGACTACAATCCTCGGAACAAGTCCTTACCAGGATTATAGCACTGAAAAAGAGGACGAGAAGGCCAGGTCGGAACAGGATCCATTCGGTGCTGATGCAAGCAACTTTGCCCGTGCTGAGACGCCTTCCGATGCGATGGGTGGGATCCTACAGGAGGAAACAAGTAGACCTGCACATGCGCGATACTCATTCGATGGCACTGGAGAGGGTGAATTGCCCATCTCAGCTGGTGCTGAGCTTGAAGTGCTTGATGACCGGGACCCTGCGTAAGTGCTGCAGAGGACTCTTGTTGTGTTCATTCAGCTGACGGTTTCTTTTCCAGATGGTGGTACGCAAGGGACGTGAAGACTGGGCGGGAAGGAGTTGTGCCCGCGGCATACCTGTATTAGAGACTGTTATTTTGCTATTTCAGACGCTCTTGCTGTTTTCGTTTGACTGGTAGCTCACTACATACCACTATACCAACTTTGTCAAGTCTTGATTCTATCTTTATACCGTAGGGCTATGTTTATTTTGTAATTTCTCAGTATGGCGCATATGTAAACGAACAGGAACACGCGTGATCATTGAAGCACTGTGGCGAGTTAGATGAAGGTCGAGAGGAAGAGGACAGACGACACTCACAAGGATCTCTATAATGTTTTTGGCTGTTGTGTATGAAGGCAACCTTGGTCTTGAAATCTTCCCGTCTCTTGGTGTCTCTAAATTCGCGAACATGACGGCCGGCCTCGCGAGCTTCACCTCTGTTCCTGGCCTTGACAACCTCACCACCGGAGCCGAAAGCACCAAAGCCACCTTTCCGTGGGACAAGAGCGGAATTTTTGTCAGCCAATAACTTGCGGACGAGAGCAGCGCCTGTATTTGCATCTTCATCTTCTTTGGACTTGCCGACGGGGTGGAAGGATTGAGCGTAGTAACGGCGCATGGAGCGATGACCAATCCTCGCTCCCGAAGGTAGAACGAGCTCGAATTCCGAGTCACCATAGGTGAGTTGGTTTTCTGGCAAATCGTCTTCGGACCCGGAAGCATCTGAGTCAGACTCATCGACGACTTCGTCAGCATCGTCCACGTTCTCGTCGTCATCGCTGACATCCTCCCATTCTTCGTTGGTAGAATCGGTCTTCTTCTTTGGTTGCCTGTTGGTCGCGGCCTCTGGATATGAGGTGGAGAAGTCGTAAAAGTCGGAGACTTCGAGGCGATCGTTCTGAGTTTCATAAGCGATTTTGCAGTGACCTTTGTCGACCATGTGCTTCCAGACGGCTTGGACGCTACGGAAAGCCTTGCCTCGTTCGTTGCAATAGAGACAGACGTTGCCGACCATGATCTTTTCGCCAAGGTAGGCGATGAGTCCCTGGATGTCGACGAGGTACTCGGCATCGGGAATGAAGAACGAGTGGGCGTTGGACATGTGAGTAAGGTTGTTCTCGAATGAGTCGGACTTGTTTGAGCAGAAGAGGCAGTCGAGGGGGGAGAGACGGGCCCGGGCGGCGGCGATTTTCTCGTCAATGGACTGGAGAACTGTGTCTTCCTCTTCCTCTTGGTCTTCCTTTTCCTCCTTGATGGCGAGGGAGGCGAGCTGTTCGACGGGGGGCTGCTCGGGCTCTGGGGCAGCTTTGGGAGCCTTGGGCGGGAGGGGGCCCTTGAGCTCGCGCTCCTTGTGCTTCTTGGATTGCAGATGGGAGCGATAGCTGTTTTCAGAGGTGTATACTTTGCTGGGGGGATGTGAGCGGGGGTGGTAATCAAATGGGCTGAAAAAAGACCTGCCTGCAGAGCTCGCAAGTGAGAGACTTTGGGGTGGTTGTAATCGCAGTCTCTGCCTTTCTCTCGAGAACACGCTGGCCAAAGAGGACGAGACTAATAGGTGGGAGGCCAGCGACCCGACGCTTCATGTTGTAGCGGTGGTGATCTGAGCGATAATGCTCGCCTGGAAAGGGGAGTGAGAAGACATGGAAAGGGATGGATGAAAAGGACATACGCTGCTCCTCCGGGGAGGGAAATGCAATGGAGCATGAGAGGCATGTGTAGAGAGTTTGGGAGTCCATGGTGGAGGAGAGAGAGAGAGTAAAAAGTATATTACTCAGCAAAGGTGTTGTACATACATATCGAGACAAAAAAGGAATCACGGAGCGAGTCCAAAGCGCTCAGCCCGCTTTCTGCGCCGCTCCGCCTCTTCACTGTCCACCGTCTCTGCGGGCAACGCTCGTTTCGTCCCAAACCGTTCTTCCCGTTTCTTTTGCCGTTCCTCCTCCTCTCCGTTGCCACCCCGTGGCTTGGGACCCTGGGCATCATTAGCACGGACACGGTCTCGTAGCAGGATGGGACATACAGAGCCTTTGGCTTTCGGTGCGGTAGTCTCAACAAGAGGTATACCGAAACGGGCGGCGCGTTGTATGCGCTTTTCAAGCTCTGGATCGGCCGGCGTTGAAGAAGCTGATGGAACTGGCTCTGCGTGGGGCGGGGCAGGCGTGGCTGCCGGCGAGGGGGCCTCTTCTGGCTCTGGCTCTGGCTCTGGTTCTGGTTCTGGGTCGTCCTCAGCCTCTAAGGTCGTGTCCCTGTGATATAAATACGATGAGCAGCGAAATAAGAACACGAGACTCGGGCATACGGTTCATATATAGCACGGTACGCGTCCTGGGCGGGCGGGGAGGCGAGAATGCGAGAAATGAGGTCGGCCTTGGTGGCCTTTGCGGGTGGCTGGACGTCGGCCCTTGCGAGCACGGCCTTGAGATCGGCCACCTTGAGGGCCTTGAGCTTTGCTTCCATGAGGGGCGGGAGGAGAGTGTGGGAGCGTGACGCGTGACGTGCGTGACGGGGTTGAGGAGCGAATAGGGATGGGGCGGGCTTTGACCAATGGCAATGGATCCCTCCATCGACGATCAGCTCTACTTTCTCAACCAGAACCAGAACCACTACCTCAACGACATCTTCGAAAACCCCCCGCCCCCCCATGTCCACCACCAGCAGCAGCAGCCGCCCCAGCAGCACATCGACGACGAGCCGCTCTATGTCAACGCAAAGCAGTACTTTCGCATTCTGAAGCGGCGCGTCGCCCGCTCCCGTCTCGACGAGGTCCATCGTCTCTCCAGGCAGCGCAAGGTGCGTCTTTTTTTCCCTGCCGTTGTCCCCGTCTCATTCGCGCCAGCCGTACCTCCACGAGTCGCGCCACAAACACGCCATGCGTCGCCCCAGAGGCCCAGGGGGCCGCTTCCTCACCGCCGAAGAGATTGCGGCCCAGAAGCGCGCTGCCGACGCCAATCCAGGCAGCCTTGAAAACGACGCAGACGATGTGGAAGACGACCAGGACCCCGTGATGGACCAGATCCCAGAGCCCAGCACGTCTGCCGACACGCGTCTCGACCGAGAGCACGAGCAGCCCATCCAGCCTCCCATTGTCGAGCAGCGCATTCCCCGCGATCCTCACCCGTCCCATCACGTCGACGACCCCTTCTTCACCCCTGTTCTCACTCCCCCTGCTCCTTTCCGCGCACCCAGCATGTCAATACCCCAGCAGATTCCCCACATCGCGTCTCACTCTCATGCGCACAACCACGGCGGCTCTCACTCCCATGCACATTCGCATTCCCGCCACTCACACAACCCTCCTCCCCTCTTCCCTTCCATGCCAAAATCTCTCCCTGTGAACATCTCTTCCCCGTATGCTGCAAACCCAACTCCCGTCATGCACCATGTCCCCCACCCCCATGCTCATGCAAGACACCACCACAGCAATCTCAACTACATGTATGACAACTCTCAGATTCAACGGCGTCCCGATGAAATAATCCAGTTTGGTACACAAGGTCCCACAAATTAAATTAATATAGTGCAACTCGTGTATTCTACCCATGCTTTTTTATACATCCAAGTCCATCGCATCGTCTCTAGTGTCTTCTGTCTGTGGCGTTGGGGCTTTCTCTTCTCCCTGCGGCGATGGCGTTTCAGTTGGAATTGACAACGGTCGAAAGAGAACAAGCGCCCGGCTATCGTCGCACGGTTGGGGTAGCATCACGACCCCGCCGGTGCGCAGGCGTTCGAGGAGGATAGGGTTGACGCTCACCCCAGGCGATTCGAGTTCTGTCACTGTGACCCCTGAACCGTCGTCGTCGAGCTCTTCTTCGGCATAGCCCTCCAAGTCGGTAATGACTATACCTGCAAGTACGTGTGAGCATATATCTATGCGCTTGGAAAATGAACCACGTACGATCACGTTCTGGTTCGTACCATGAAGAGCTCCCCATTTTCACCTCGGGTGCAGAACTGGGTTCCTCTACAGAGTCTGGTAGCACAACGTTTTGTCCGGCTGAAACCGAGGAGACGTCGGAGGTGGTTATGGTGGGTGATGTCGACTTTGAACCGCCGTCGCGCTCTTCCGTGACAATAGGTGCAGTGCCCCAGGATCTATGGGCGTTTCCTCCAGCAGCTGAAGTATCCAGGCTCAAATGCGCAATACCATTCTCTAGCCCGGTACACCGACGCCGCTTCGTTGGCCGTGCCTCTGATTCATCTTCGTCGTCCATATCTTCGTTGACATTCAGAGGCATCGGCTGTTTCCTCTTCATGATAGCATTGTCGAACCACGGGTGACGGAAATGACTGGCTGCAGAGTATGTCTGGAAAGACGTCATGGTGAAAAGGTCGAGGACGACGGAGACAAGGTCAAACCCGCGGCTACTTATTAGTTTGCCACGCGTTTCTAGACCTTTCCACGCTCTACTACATATACAAAAATTACTAGATACAAAAACTACATAAATAGAGATAATAAATCGAAAAAGAGTTACACCTCCATCGCAGCGTGCTTCTGCTGCACCTGCCACAGCTTGGGTTTGCCTTGGATCCCAATGTCCTTGAATGAGCCACCTTGCTCAAGTTTCACGCAGTCGCGGGTACCAAGAACCAGCAGCTCAAAGAAGAATGACGCAGCCGCTCGTCGGGAAGCCTGAATCAAAACTATAAGCGATCTATGAGCAACCTTGTATGATAAAACACACCTTTGTAGACATGGTCTTGAAGCTCATGCTTGCAGGTGCATCCTGCTCTTCCTCTTCCGAAGGCTGCAACTCCTTTCGGATCAGAGTGAGTGCCTTGACCGTGTTCTTGCTGTAACCCTTCTCTTCGACTCCTTCCTCTTGAAGCTCTGGCACATCCACTTCTTCCTGGGTCGCCTGAGTTTGCGAAGGACGGGAATCAAAGATGGCAATCGGGCACGCAGAGTCTGCGTAGCTCTCGTCCCCTTCAGGCCATACTCCGTCCATACCAGGCGTCGAGTGTCGACTTCGCTGGGATGGCGCAATCGAAACAGAGCGAGAGCGCGCTCCTTCGAGTGCAACATTCTCCTCTCCAGCCGGCACGTCCAACTGATAGTCGTCAAATTGCATCGATTGGTCCCCAAACTCCAAATCGCCACCCATGGGTTCACCGCGAACGCTGAACGGAGCTGGGCTCTGCGCGACGCTCATCGCTCGCCGACCCTGCTCGACTTCTTCCTCTTCGAGGCGCATCCTCTTGTTCCCGTTCTCAGTTGGAGACACATGGCGCCGTTTCGTGTTCCCGGCGTCAACTGGGCGCAGGAAGAGATCCATAAGATCTCCCGCAATCCCTGGAGGAGCGGCGCAGAAGTAGGATTGGTTGTCCTTGGTCAGCGTCGGCAAAAAGTGGTTGAGGGGATCCTCTCGAATTTCCATCAGGCGCATAGTCAGAGAGGACCGGGGCAGGAAGTGCTGCTCAGTGACAATGTTACCAATGTCCTTAAGGGGAAGAGCATCAGCGAGACGATCCCTTCGAGCGCCGGTAGCCCCTTCGTTAAGCTCCGTCACCGAGTCAATGATTTGTTTCTTCTCCCGAACCTTCTTTGGGCGCACGACAGGTTCAGCATCCGGCAAAGCCTTCTCATTCGCCGCCACGGGGGTATCAGGTAGATCTGTCAAAGGCGATGCTGAAAAAGAGCAGGAAATCAATGCACTGGAAGGTACATTCTGAAGCTGGGAACACGCACACGCTCGGGAAGATGGGTCTTTTTCCGCTGCAGGCTCTTCCACCGGTTTATCGAAACCAATACCAAGATCACCTAGATCCATCCCTTCAAAGTCAGGAAAGTCCATATCGAGAGGTGGGAGGAAGGGTTGCTCGGACAGCTCTCGAGTCCTGCTTCGCTGCGAAATCATGTCCAAGTTGTCGTCCTTGTGAATGCCGTTCAAGTGAGGCAAGTCGAACGAGTCGTGTACGTTAGGAGCGTCTCGTCCAACACCCACACTTCCGTCAACGCTCATAGCATCGCTCTGCTGCACAGGCTCATCTCCCCAATTAATTCCAAGGTCCAAGTCGCCAAAGTCTTGGGAACCTATGCCGTCGGATGGGCCAATGTCGAAGGGATCGATCGCACCGAACTGGTCAAAGTTGTTTGCAGATGGTAAGGTGATATCTTCTATATGGGCTTGATGGTGGCCTTGCTCTCGCACTGGCCGTTCCTCGAAATCCATATCCCTGCGCATAAAAATGAGTCGCGCGTAATTTGAATGAGGGTGTAGAACGCACCAGTTGACATCAGGGAGCAACAGGTCTAGATCTATGTTGTTCGTTTGCAGGGTAATCGCGGTTTGGTTGACATTGAGTTGGTCTTCGGTCATGTCGACGACTCCAGGGC
The DNA here is from genome assembly GCA_004126415.1 of Candolleomyces aberdarensis. Classification (NCBI taxonomy): domain Eukaryota; kingdom Fungi; phylum Basidiomycota; class Agaricomycetes; order Agaricales; family Psathyrellaceae; genus Candolleomyces; species Candolleomyces aberdarensis. The sequence continues at coordinate 12,345 of SDEE01000856.1, forward strand.
GGAAAGCCTTGCAAATGACGGTAAGATAGATCTGCCGACGTGACCCACCATCAAAGACGCACCATCTTGATCTTTAGCAACGCGTCATTACAGTCGTCCAGAAGATACTTGGCTTTGCGACTGTAGATTCGGACAACTCCTAGGAGCAGCTGCCCGCTGAGCCGCAATGCCATGATTTCAATGTCCTGGCCCATGATTGCATCTAAAGAAAAGGAAAGCAGTTGAGCGCAGCGGTTTGAGGCGAAAGGGAACAGGAATACTGACCGACGGACTGCTCAATGTCTGTTTGGAGGGTTTGGGATTTGGAGAGCTTGCGCTCCATATGAGCGGCAAGCCATACCTTTCCCAAGGGCCCTCTCCGGGAGAGGATAGTTTCTGAGTAGAACTGGAAGCACGTTATGAGTCTCCTATGCAAGATAGAGCGGGATAGCGTACCATAAATGCTCGGTGGGGGGAAGAGGAACGCGGTGAGACGCGAAACAACGTTGCCTTCAATTGCCACCAACCATTGACACGCTCACGTGATTTCCGCCCTTGGCCCAAGCCGAGCCCCGATCAATTCTTCCTCCTTCCATGTCCTTTCGTTCCTATCGGTGGCTGGCACTTTCGAAGCAACGACCGCTTCCGCATCGTCAAAAGACTTTTTCTCGAGCATCGTCCTCGATACAGTCCCCGCACCTGAACAAACGGCGATGGAATCCTCGGCTTGCAACGGATCCAGGTTACAGCGCAATACTCGACGCTGCGACGCACGATTCACTTAATTGGCTCTATCCCTGGGCTATTTTCGATGACATGACAAGAAATGGACTCCCGAATTCAAACGATTTTCATCGACTACTCCACGTATGTCCGACGGATCTTTTTCCACGGATGCCTCTCATCTGCCGACTCCTTAGCTGCTGCGTCACTGCAGCTCACAGCACGTTTGGAAAATTCTTGACGAGATGAAGCGGCGAGACGTCTCGCTAAACCCGGATATGCTCGCCGAGCTCATGCTGCGCGCCACCGAAAACGAAAATCTTCCCCTAGCACTACGATTCCTTCATCTCTTGAGAAAAACGGATGCTCCCAGATCACACTGCCTTCGACCAGTTCAATCTGCTATCTTGCTTGCTGCCAGGCAGAATCACTCCCGTCTCGCTATCGAGATTGCCGTCTGGTACGAGTCCTCGTCAGAAGCGAGACTTGAGAAACGAATTTGGGTTGCTTGCTTAGCTTCAGCCGCGGCTACGCTTTTTGTGCGTTGATCCTTCTCCTGCTCCCCCATTTTGGCTCATGTCTTGGCAGGCAGACGGGCTTGTAACATCCTGGAATAAAGTGGTCTCTTTCAATGATCCCACACTCACAGAGGGATTATCAAAGATTGTATTTCAAGCTGCAACCCAACTCCCTCTTTGCAAATTGCCAGGAGTGCTTTAACCAGTCTTGCTTTATACTAGCTTTTAACCCCCTGATTAACCCCGATTGCAGTGAAAGCACAGGTCTACACATGTGATCTCTGCTGCAACTGCATTGCTCACATTCCTGTCTCTTGCCCACTTTCCCCCTGTTTTTTCTGTTGTCATATATTTTCGTGCTATCGGTGCTTAAATACCAAATTGTGGTAGCTTAGGACCTTGGAATATTTCTATCTTACTTGGCTATGGACCTACACCAAAGAACATAGACACAGTGCAGATTTCCATGGATAGAAGCAATATTTGGTTATTGCTGATATTCAGAGGCAAAAACATTAAGGAATACAATACCGGCTTTGCTTTGCTATGGCCCCAGTTTCCCAAAAGGTGCGGCACTTGCAAAAAAAATATAACATTCACACAAATACTTAGACCGGTGACCGTCGCTCTATGAGCGACCGGTCTAGCTGAGTTTGAAATGGGGGTAGCGTATTGTGATCGAAATCTGTCAATCGACGTCAACCGCTGTCACCCTGATTTGGTCTGGGACCATAATAGGAAGGTCTGCGTGGCCTGACTTCGATCGCTTGCGAGCGCTTGCCATCACTTGCCTCCCTTCCCCTCGCTGCATGCCTGCATCCTGGCCCTTTGCGCATTAATTCTTTGCATAAATTGATGCTATGGACCCTCATGCACCTACTTCTCCAACCCAGAGCTCCTGCATCAAGCAGGATATTGAGTGCAATAGGTAGTGTCTTTCCACTGCCTGTCCCAGCAGTTACTTTGATATGTTTATGGTTTTTATCAGCAACTATAGCCCTGTTGCATCTCCCGAGGCACGAATTTGCCCTCCCGTGTTGCGTAGAATGTGGGGGCAGCACGGTAGCAGACAGTGCAGTTGGCATCACTAAGTGAATCAAGATAAGCCTGCAGGAGCTCTCCAGGCAACTGGGGCTCCAGTTGTGACCCAAGGTTGGATATAAGCTGAGCAATTTCCTCAGATGTGTTCTGGGAGTGTAGCCACAGTGGAGGCCATGGAACAAGAGCAAGAGCGAATCAATTGAATGCAAGGCATCTCATTACAGCTGAGGTATACTATTTTGGGTAGTCGCATTGCCTTTGACAGTTTCCTATTATGGTCCCACACCAAATCGGGGTGACAGCGGCTGACAGGTTTCAATCACAACGTGCTACCCCCCCATTTCAAACTCAGCTGTCCCAGTCAGAGAACAGAGGTTCTCCTGCATTGCAGGCCTTTAGGCGAGATTCGTCCTTCTCCAGCTGGTTACCAGTCTAGCAAATACTAAGGGAATTCAAAATTGCTGTCGTTCACATGAAAAAAACAAAACAAGACCCACTACAGTTTCTCTGTAAGCGCATGTGAGAAAAGCCGGAAGGTTGGCAGCTGACAGTGGAGAATCAAAACCACACAGTGAACCCCAATGTGTGGTTACTGTTCTTCTTCTCCTCAATCCACTAATTTGCCTATTCTCTGCACCACCTACTAGTCTCACACTTATTTATGCCTATCTATAAATCTTAGTAAATGTCTGCTCCCAGTGCCTCTGATGTTATCAGAGCCCAAATTGTCCTAGAACAGGGCAAACTTGCTAAAGCTAGCAAGCCCTCAAAGACCACCATCCAGGAGGCTCCAGAGCCCAATCCTGTTCAAGACCAGTCTAATAAGGAGTCTTTGACTGGCGTGCTCGGTTTCTGGCGTTGTAAATAGCTATGATCAAAATGCAATATATTTTGCTTTGTACATTCATTCCAATAAATTTGGCTTTACACTGGCTTAGCGATTTGGGTGAGAGGTGCGTGCCAAACGCACTCCTCCCAACTTGGGCATCTTCTCCTGGGAGCCTGAGACGAGCACCGACTCCCGCCCACAAGTCTTGACGCCACGAGTGAGTCTCAGCTCCCACCCTGAAGGAAAAGACTGCTCACCTTCATCCGCCACCGCTGATTGTTTAAGACCCGCTGGTCATTGCATATTGCACAAAAGTGGCGTGCACCTCTGGTACCGCTTGGATGTATGGCGCCACTATCTGTGCATGTTCTTGTAAGTAAATCTGGAATGATTCACTTGACCACCTTCCCTTGGCCTTCATGACCTCGAAGGGCATCCCCCGGAGGAGGTACTCCAAAGTGGACCCAATTCTGATGCCGTGTCCCGGTAATGGCTTCATTCCTACCGATCTCGCTGCATCACCTATCTTCTTCAGGAAGACCTTACTTGTGAGCGGCCTGTGTTGCTCGTTACCTGCCTTATCTCTATGCCTATACACAAAAAGATGAGCATCGTCTGGTGGGCTGTTCACCTTTCTATGGTTGGCTAGTGCCGCCTCCGGGTCTGTCTCGTCATTCTGCTTGGCCCAGAACACGTCTTGTCCACTATCCGACACCTTTGTCCTGGGTATTCTGAGATTTGTGACCCAATTTCCTTCTCGATCTTGGACTCGTGATAGGTGTCTCAGTGTGATCGAATTTTCAGGGTTGAACTGATCTGATATACGCTCCACCGTGAATTCTCCCACTCTGCCGGTCGCATAGAAACATGTTGTCAGGCACGCGAACACTGCCGCATCCAAGGGTAGGGTCAAGTCCAGCCCTGTCTTCATGTTTGTGATGAACATTGGGGTGTACGGTTCTCTCTTCTCCATCTTCGATGCTGCAGGGGTCATCTTGTCTCCTGCCTTCAGCAACACATCCAACTCTGCCTGGTTTGGTAGCCACGGCAGCCCATGGAGTATGTGCCATGCCCTAATCCCATGCACGTAGTTGCGAATTGTCTTCCCGGAGTATGCTCCAGCCAGACTTGCGACAAAAGCTGCCAACACGTCTTGTGTCACCAGTCCCCTCCTCTCTTCTGGAACATTACATTGGTCGCAGTATACGTGAAAGGTCAGCAAACCGCCGCTGTATGTCACTTGGGTTGACTCCTCCCAGGTGCCACCTAACACTTCCTCAATCCACCTGATGTCCTCCTCTGTGATACTGCCTCCTCCTGTTCCTCTCGTTCCTGCTGGCTTCCATTCCTTCAGTCTATTCCGTGCTGGACAGTGCGGTCGGAGTGGCGAAGATTTTGGTGTCAAAGCTGGTGGGTACGGCATTACAATCTTCCTGGCCCTTCTCACTGTTCTCTCCTGCAGGTGACCCTGCGCTCTTCCTCCTCTTCGCTCTGCTGATCCCCACCTAGGCAGCACTGGGTCAACCTTCCCATCCACTGTGCTCAATCCGCCACCACTTGTCTGCCCGTTCCTGGGAGGACGAGTTTGTTGGTTCTCGGTGTCTGTCCTCCTGGCCGACGGACTTTGGTTCCGGTACCATCTCAGGCAACTCTTCGATTTCTGGGCTGTCAAAATCAACGAAGAATCGTTGTACTTCGGGTGGGATGGTGAAATTGGGGAGGAGCAGGGACCTTGATGGATATATCCCTCTTGATGGGCCATCGGCTGGGTTGTCTTTACTTGGTATGTATTGTGTGTGTATCATCGTGTCGCCTTGTTCACATGTCTCGTGTACCTGTCTAAAGACTTCGTTGACCCACCAGCTCAGACTTCTTCCTTTCCACCACCCTTCGACAACTCCTTTATTGTCACCGTAGACTCTGATGTGCTGTTTGTGTCCTCCGCACCCTGTTGTCTGTAGAATCACAATGATGAGGAATTCGAACCCAACCGCTTCCGCCCATCCGATGTCTCTGCCATCCGTTTTCCACCCTTCCCGCAACCTCCATGCTCTCCACCTCTCGCCGATTGTGATCCCAATTCCAAAACCTGAGCTCGCATCCGAGTATGCGTGGATTTCTGCAACATCTGTTGGTACTGAGATGGCCCTGGAGATGGTTGGCCCACGCAGTAGTCGCTCCCACCAGGAAAGGTCTTCACTTGTATGTCATGGTGCATGGTGTAGAACGAATGGACGATCATTGAACGTCCCCAGCATGGATTCCAGTTTTGTGAGGTACGCTCGTCCTTTAGGGATGACCAGTGTTGTGTGCAGCAGCTTTCCATATAGCCCTTGAACCTGCTCCAGGGTGTGCTGTTCTCGACTCTTCCATTCTTTGATTGCGTGGAGGTATTTTGCCTGTTTCTCCTCCAGTAACGATACCGTACAGCGATCGAGATCCCAACTAAGGCCCAGGAATGGCACAATTGCTTGAAAATGTACTGTTTTTGATTTCTCCCAAATTGTTCCCAACTTGGCGGATAACTGGTCGATGTCGTCGTCGTTGTAGCAAAAGGGCTCCGCCTCGCTGTTGGCTCCTCTCTCTGTTGTCAGGTCCCGAAGTTCCACTTCCATATCCTCATCAAATTCCTCTGCGTGTCTGCTCGCCAGGGGCTTCCCTTTGTACCAAATCCTACTCCTTTCCTGGATGTGTCCGCCGTTGACTTTGATCTCCCCGCACCACTTCTTTCTCTTTGCATTGTATTCTGCAAGGTGTGTCCACAGAATTCGTACAAAGAAGTGATCATCCACCCATCGTGATGCTGGTCCCATGCCCTGCCTCCTGAAAATGTCAAGCTCTGCGTCTGCCACCATTCCATATGCTCCTCCTCCGGATACCAGACCGAAATCGTTGCAGGTATTGATGGCATAGGAATTGTCATCGCCAAGTTTAACCACCAGTCCAGGCCACTGGTTTGGGTGCGCCGGTATGGTCCTGTACGCTTCGGCAACATCTCGAATGGACACTTGTGAGCTGGGTGGGAGTCTCGCCACCAGTAGCCATATAGTAGAGAACATACCCCAGGTGCATGGGAATTCTTCGGTGCTGATGTGGGTGTTGATTGAATTGACGCTGCCCTTTGGTTCATATGGGTGGGAGAAGTTGTGTATGGCGCAAAACTTTCCAGGTCTGCCGGCCTTTGGTATGAGGGAAATTGGGGATGACTGAAACAGGCCAATGAGCTGTTCCATCTCCTGTGCTGTGCAGGGGCCCAAGTATCGTTGGGTCTTGAGTTCTTGCTGTACGATGGTTTGGAAGGCTTCGGCATATCGTTTGACAGATCGGTGATTGGGTGGTGTGAACGTCGTGTTGACAACAGGAATCCCCAAATGAAAGCCATGGCGTAAACCTTCAACCACCCTTTCGTATTTGTCCAACAGCCCACACTCGTTAAGCATCTTCTCCCACTCCTTCCCTCTGTAGGGCGTGAGTGCTTCATAGCTTCTCCGCTTGAGGGCATTTTTGAGCTCCATGATTCGTGCTTCCGCACCCTGAGCATCAGTGCTTGGTCGGGTGAGTTGACTTGCTGCATCCTTTTGCGAGTTGCCACAGGAAACATAAGCTCTCTCCTTTGGTGCTGGTGAGTTTCTTGTTGTCTCCTCGGATAGCATAGCTGGTTGTGACACCGTCCCACAGTTTTTCTTTGCTGCACTTGGTGTAGTCGTGCTCCCGGTGATACGACCGTGTTTGCTTTTTTGTGAATAAACATCATTTTATTGAATAATCACACATAATTCAATGCACGGTCGTGTCTAATCAAATCTCTATGTTACAAAACCCTACTAGTCTTAAGCTACCTTGCGCGGCACGAAAGATAATTATAAGAGTACACTACTCTTGGGTTCACGAGAGTTGGAGTCTGCTCGAGGACTGCCGACT
>SDEE01000857.1:0-19294 GCA_004126415.1 Candolleomyces aberdarensis
GCCGTCGCCGATCCCTATCGTGCCCCTTCATCGTTACGCCGCCGCCGATCCTTGTCGAGCCCCATCATCGTTGCGCCGTCGTCGATCCCTTTCGTGCCCCTTCTTCGTTGCACCACTTACCATTCGCGCGACTACTCGTAATTGGGGCCACGAATCGACGCCCATTTAATTTCGTACGCCAACCACTCCCCTCCGATGGCCGTTTCTTCGGCTGCTGCCTCCCTATACGACGCTAGTCGGTTATTTAACCATCCCCCTCCCCCTGGTACTAAGAACTCCACCGAGCGAGGGCAGCGCTATGAAAATCCACTCGCAAAGCCCCTGTGGTTGCTCGAATCTACGACCAGCTCGGCGACAATCCTCCTGGCCGACAAGGCTACTCTCCCTCCCTTCTGTAAGTCTTATTCCCATAACCATCTGCTTCCGATCGTTCTTACTTACTCATTCTTAGCTCGATATCACACCGAGCGCCTGCGCGAGCGGGTCCTTGCTCTCAAGCATCTGAAATGCCTCTATTCCGACCTTAGAGAGTTCAAGGGCTTCTGGTTCGTCGCGAACTCGGATCGTTTCGGGACGATTCCTCCCCAACCTTGGTGCTCGCCAGGAACATCGACCTCACCCAAATTCAGCGAACCCCAGTGGCTCGATAACAAGGCACCGTGGATGGGATTTAGCTCGACGTATGGTGCAAACGAAGGGAAGGTGTTGAGCTGCATCAGGATACCCAACTGTTCCCTTCCCAGTGTCGTCGAAAGGACTGCAGAGGGTCTGTATCGTTTAAACCCAGCTCTAAGGGAGGAATGGTCCGACCTCGAGGACAAGCTCGCCCGACTTGGTCCAATCCTTTGGGGTCCCCTCACCCATCTTCCCTGCCTCGAACGACCGACCCGGCCGCAGCATTTTGGGTATCTAGAAGAGTACGACTCTGAAGCCCTCGCCCAGGATAAAATTCGACGATCGCGCAACGCCTTCTCTCGAATGGTTACCTTCACATCGTTCCTCCTCTCTTTCTGGCGCTTCTCCGACCTCGAATATCCATTCGCCAACCTCAACCAGTTCCTCCGCTACGAAGATGTTGGACTTGCCTACTTTGTCCGCGAACTTACATCCACGACGAGTGTCGGCGACTTTCGGCTAGGGACTCGCACCGGGTACATCATCGATCTCTTCAACTATCCTGGGGACTGGCTCCCGTTCATGCATATATGGGTCGAGGCTGGCGTTCCACTCTGGATCTATGCCGGACCTGACCCCCTCGAAGACGCCAAGACTTGCAAGGCAGCCAACCCCGCGATTTTGAATGCGATCAGAGACTGGCTGCCTGGCCAGATGCACATCACTGCTGCGTTCGCAGAATACTGTGCCCAAGTCCTCTGCCAACCCCTCCCTCCTAATTCGCTTCGCCGCGTCACAGTCGGAGATTCGGAGGGGTTCATTCCTGAACTCGCCTCTCTCGGCTTTTGCTGCGGCGATTACGAACCTGGCATGCCTCCCAGCAAGTACTTCTCAACCAAGAAGGCAGCCTTGGATCGGTGGAAAGCGACTCTTGGAGACTCGGCTGTTATTCGGGANCCAGATAGCTGGATGGTTGATGAGTGGAAGCCGTATCTGGAAAGTGCAACGATGTTTGTATGGGAATGCGAGCGAGGGTTCTGGGCCCGCCACGAGATATCGCCAGCTGCAAGGAAAGCATTTTTTTTAGCCCACCACCCTCGCCAGCGCTATTGGTGTCCCCTGCGAACGACTGTGGAGTTGTGTTGGTGGCTCTACCCGGAAGGAGGTGCTGCCAACCTTGCTGTGGCAGGCGAGATGGACGATCTGGAGGGCCCAGCTGATCCCCAACCACCACCGCCTCCCATGGCATCTTCGGCACCCCTTCCCCCCTCGACTTCGCTCTCTCCGAACCTTCGAGCAGCCCCTTCCTTTTCACCTGGCAACTACAGTGAGAGTGATGAGGAGGATGACAGTGGCGATGGCAGCAGTTCACCTGCTCCCCCTCCTGCTCCCTCTGCGAGTGCAGCAGTCGTCTTCGACCCACTGAAGCTTCGCACATGGCAGAGTTGCCTGCTCGACCGATTGGGGTACGACGCTTCTCGCCCTCTGCTGGATACCGATGGCGCCCCCTCATTTCCTCCCAAGACTCTGAACCCCGATTACTGGAAGACAGCCATTCGCTGCCTGGGGTTGCGCTTTCCCTCGGGTGAGGACTACTCAGAAAACGACAAGGCCACCATCGTCGATGCAGTCGGGGTGCTATCAGCTCACGAAAATGAAGATTCATTCGTCTTTGGGAACCGGTGGGACATCGCAACTTCGCGAAGTCCCCTTCGCATTTGCCCTTCCAACCTAGACTGCCACCGGATTGTCTACAGCAGCAAGTCAGGCCCACTGCGACATCGGTTCGTCATCGCCACGAAGGATCGGCACTTGCGAGACCAATGGTGGGTCCTGGTCGTCTCCCCGATGGCCATGATACAGATATGTCGAACTGGTATCAATACCATGTTGGCTATGGGTCGCCACCTAATCCAGTGCGGCATCCCTTTCAATACAGCCCTTGCAATTTCGCTACCTCAGCTCCCTAGTCCTCGGCGAATCGTTCGGCAACTCGACCAGCTTCCCCCGGATTCAATTTATGACCCTGCAATGTATTCGATCTACAAGAGCCAGTGCGATGCCTTTCTCTCGACTCAACGAGGAGCGCTCGCCTTGAAATGTGGTGGAATCTTGTGGAGGTTGGCGATTGAGCAGGTGGACCGAACTCGGGTGAAAAATGCTCTCTTCGCACCAAGCCACTCTGCCCAGCTGCATGGGACTTGGCTTGGTGAGCTCAATGGTATCGATTTCGTTGACGATTGTCTTGAGGGAAACGAGTTAGATATTTTGCTTGGGGCCTATCGCTGCCAAAAAGAGAAGGAAGAGGTGGTTGTCTTTCTATGGCCGACCGAATATGCTTGGGCGACGAGTGGTATGAATATTGGCGAGTGGTCGGACGAGTGCGAGGGGTGGTTCCAGAGGCGACTGTCAGAGATTCGGGGCGGAACTGCGAAGCTTTTCACTTCGACCCATTGGAGCAGCCAGATTCGCTTACTTCGTGAGAGCTACAAAGTCTGGGCGACCTACAACTCTGCTGTTAACTCTACTTATTCGCATTCTTCTTCGCAATCAACTTCTTGACTCTTACTTCCTACCATGTTTCTTGTCGCATAATAATGTACTTCTATCCCACTTTTATCGATCTTCTTGACCTGTTCTTCCAAAAGAGGGGCTAAGTTTATTTGTAATTTTTCATTGTCGTTCGAATCGAAAAATTGGCACTCGCACTGTTGAACAAACCGAAAGAAACTACAAGTATTTGTCTATCCTAGCATAGCCGAGTCTACACTACTGACCGACTCCTCATCCGACTCCCTCTGGAAAGTTTTGGGTTAGTGAGACTTGTTCGCCGAAAAGAAGAAGACTTACCTGTCGGGGCTCAGGGTTCCAGCGAAGGTCGTACTTCACCAAAAGCAATGGAGCAGGTGTTGTAGGAGCAAGCCCAGGGCTCGATTTGAAGCGATTCTTCTTGTCGGGGCCAGTCTCCCAAATGCGATCGCACTTGATCCAAGGGAACCAGCGAATCTTGCTACGAAATCGCTTTCGGAGTAAGGCCCTTGCCTCCTCGGTCACCTCCTTGGTGTTGTTAGCACTAAAATGGTTCCACATCTTGTAGTAGGGGCACCGAAGGAAGCCCTGCCCCCTCGTCTTTACCTTGTCCTTCTCCAGGAACATGTGGTCGAAAGCGAGCTTCTGTTCAGCATCGGTCCAAACCTTCCACCTCACTATTTCGAAGACCTTCGCTATATTCAAGTCCTGGAACAGCTCCTCGGTCGCCTCCTGTCTCTCCTGCTTGGTGAGAATGCAGTACGATGGCAAGGTCGCCTCCCTGTGGTTGGGAACGATCCCCATAGCATCGACGAGGGACTGAAAATAAATCTGGGAGAGCCTTTGGTTCCAAGTGACTCGCTCTCTGGGTTCGTCGTCGTCCATGCCATCAGCAAGTGGATTGAAATCCCAGTCTTGCACAGGAACGAGCTGGTTGCCGATAGAGAGGTTGAAGATAACAGGATGAGGTTGGTCGGGGGGAGGGTGGTAAACAGGCTGTTGGATTCGGTTGGTACTGCGATTTGCATTGGGCTTCACAGCGAGAAAGCCATTGTAAACATACTCCAGTAGGCCACTATAGGGAGCTCCATAGAAGTGCTCGAATGTCTTCTCACCGATGCGAGATAAAGGGGATGGTTCCATGCCTGGGGCAGGGTGCTCGCGATCGAAGAGAATCGTACGAAGGAACATGTAGCCAAAGGGGAAGCAGGGAGCAGTGTCGACTTCATCGATATCGTCATCACCAAGAAGATTGCGAGGGAAGGGTACTGGTGTGGGTGATCGCTGGGGTAAGACTCCTGGATTTTCGTGGTCGCGACCCTCGCCATCTGAATCGTCGGGGATGTCTCCACCATCAGGTTCGGGGCCAAAGAGCTGGAGATGAAAAGGGTCGGTCCGAGTGATAGGGAAGGGTTTCATATGTTCGTCGATTCTGTTTTTCGGGAGATGTGGGAGAATGGCTCTGAGCAGCTTCCTTGACGAGGGTCCAACATCAGGGGTGGCATGAAGGCAGTTTGTTAGCCATGCGACCCCAGCTAGGAGCAGGATGGAGGGAACAGAAACACGATCGGCCATGGAGCCAGTAAGCTGATAGTCGGCGATGTATTTGTATGCAAGGACTGGGTATGCACGAAGCCACCTGTGGAGTGAAACGAAGTGAGGAAGTGATCTATATAAACAAGTGCTGGGCGACTTACCACCAAACATCGGTCGGGATGGCCACCAAGTATTTCTCCCACTCAATCGGTTCTTCGGTGAAGATAACCCTATGAAACGAGTAGGGAACTCTAGCTTCGATTCGGGCATGGGAGGCCGAGTTCTGGTGGGCAGCAGACTCGTACAGCTGGTATAGCTTGTCAAGGAACACAGGGTGGCGAGAGTCGATAAGCTGGGAAAGGGTGATATGTTTCGCATAATAACCTCGGCCTTCGCCTGGGTTGGCTGTGAGAGCCTTATCGGTTTGGTAGGCCTGCATCCTTCGTATCTCGTAAGGCCCCCTTCCTCGAGGACCAGGTCGAACCCGACATCCAGAGACTTGAGTGAGATGCGAAGTATAATCCCTGAAATATTGGCTGCTGCCCATCTTCGTCATCCTCGTAGCATTGTCCATATCGATCTCAAAGATGTCGTGTAGGAGATGGGGGTGGGAGTCGGTTCTCCAAGCAAGGCTATCACCCAGGTCGGACGAGATTTCGAGACCAATATCAAGGTACCAATCTTCGTGATTCATACGAAGGACATCCCGAGAAAGGCCATTTTCGTGGAGGAATAGGGAAAGGGTGGGGCGACCATCGGTGGGGTCATGAGGACGAGCATTCTTGGTGCCTCGGATCTGGTGGAGGAAAAAGAAGTCTCTCGCCCATTCAAGCCCCAGGTCCTGGAGGCAGGCCTCTTCAATCTGCTCACGAAACCGATCTCCGAGCTGTCGCACCCCATCCTCGCCAAGGACCCTGCCACTGAAAACCAGCTGGCCATTGCGAGCTCTGGCTCGGAAAAGCTCCGAGTCGTATGTAGGAGGAAGATCATCACCCCGACCAGGAGGCATAGACTCGATGAGGGCAGGTCGCATGCAGTGGACATAGAACAATCGTATTTCGTTGTCGCGAAGTGAGTGGTGCTCTCGGTGTTTGGGGACCCAGAGGCGAGGGAAGAAGATTCGTAGTTCGTTACGAACCATCCATTTAGCAAAGGGGAGGTTAGGGATATGGTGGAGGCCGACAGGGTGGTCAACCTAGCCAGGGGAGAAGGTCTGGTCATGCTCGGAATCTGCTATGAAGGGCGACTTACACCTCGGTACTTGACTGTGTGGGTGATACCGACATCCTTTGAGAGCGAGTCCTGAAACTTGGGAAGAATGTTGATGACAATGGAGTGGTTGTAGATGCATATGTTGGGGGACACTCCAAGAACCGAGTCGTAGTCGCGAGTTACAGTGTATGGATGGGCTGCCTCATCTTCGCCGAGGTGATAGATTTGGTTTTGGAGAGCATCTATGACAGCCTGGCGACCTTGGTGCTGGCCAGTGAGAGCAAACTTGATGAGTTCGGCAGGCTGGTTGCTGGTGAGCAGGTCCTGCATATGGGCGACGAACTCCTCTAAGGAGAACTGAGTGGTCGGTAGAGGTGGCATCGTGCAGTGGGGCAGAAACTGGCTCGTCTGAGTCGTGGAGTTGAGAGAGAAGGGGGGAGTATTTAAGGCATTGAACGAGTTTTAAGCAAGTGATACGAGTCGCATTGTCTTGGGCACATCTGCCGACTTTGTCCACATGCCAAGCATTGTAGGCCAATTCTTCGGAGAAATGATGCTGGGTTTTCATTGGTGCCTTATTCACCGAAAGTCAGGCTCTCGTCCTGGTGACTCTATTTCGGACATGAGGCTTGCCTCGTTTTGAGCTCCGAGCCTCATTTACAAAGATAACGATATTTTTAGTGACACGAGGTTATGCCAAGTCCTACCTTATCTCAATCTACAAGCCTCATTCAGCACGATAACAATGTTTTCGGGGCCATGTTCCGACCGAAAGCTATCATTTGGCATGATTCTGTCGCACCTTTGGATCGCCTGACTCTGGCCCAAGATGTTTGCTCACTAAGAGCGATGCTATGTGGCCACCGATTGGATGATTCGTTCACATTGTTCGGTCTTCTGACTCTGGTCCAAGCTTTTTGCTTTCTATGAGCGATACCTTCTGGCCACCGATTGGACGATTAATTCACATTTTTGGCTCTTCTGACTCTCGCCCAAGACTTTGCTGGCTGTAAGCCATATCTCCTACCCACCGATTGGTTCAATGTTGGCCTTGGCCATGATACCAAAGAAAACTATCGGAGAATTCAGAGATATGTCGGCCAGTTGTTTGAACCCCTGCCTGTATTGTAGCGATTGGACTTCAGATTTCGCAAAGTCGAGTTGGTCTCTGGCGAACTATAAAAGGATGCTGCACACCGAACACCTTCTTTACATTTGTCGCTGCACTCAGTATCTTCGCACTTCGCCTCTCGTAAATTTTGAAATGGTCGTCCATCTCAACCACAGTGGTCTTCTCCGACTCTACTACGATATCCCAGGTGCTCCTTGGAACTGGCCTCGCTGGAAAGAAATGACTGGGATCCAGCATGGCCTATTCCCTGCCGACGATGCCCACCTTCCTCCTGGCTGGACTCGTGAAGATGCCAAAGCTATTCGCTCTTACTTCGAGGCATATCGAGCTCTTCCGACTGAAGAGGCGAAGCATGCCTTCGCTTCGGTCACCAAGAAGGCCAATATCGAAGACTACTCTGGCCGAACTCTGTGGCGAACCTGGATCGTTAATAACTGGCCTCGATGGAAGATTCAGCTCAAAATCCACAATGCCTTTGAGGACTCAAGCTGCCTCTGGATGCAGATCATGGTCGCCAACAACCTCAAAGGCCTCCCGAAAGACATCCCGATAGGCGATGCTCTTGATCGAATCGCCTACACTCTCTTCGGCGACGATGGCTTAGATAGCAATGGGAAGATTCTTTATTTGCTTCGCAAGTCGGTCCACATTTTCGCCTTGTCGGCTTCCAACAACCTTCGCAAGACAGCCCAGCGACTCATTGATCGTGTTGTGCGAAACGAGGGGGCAATCGATGCTGCCTTTCAGGGTATGGCTCGTCGTTCATGCTTCTCTGTGGTATGGCTGATACGATTGCTCAACAGAACTTGAGAAGGGGGCTCCTACAAAGCAAAAGGTCACTTCGCTTGTTAAGATGGTCGCAAACTGGCGAAAGGATGTCATGATCTGGAACTCGGAGGAGAACTTACTCAAGCTCGCCCACATGGAGCTTGAGCTCGGCGATATCAGGAAGGCTTTAGGTGGGAAGGCTGAAGAGGATCTTTTCAATCCTGTAGTTGTCAGGAAGAAAGGTATGTTTATCTTTTCACCTTTGCTACGACTCTAAAATCTTTCTTTCAGGGACCAAAATCAAGTCGCAAGCATTCAAGACTTTGGCTAAGAGTGAAGATCTTCAGGAAATTCTTGCTCTTTTTGATGCTCACTTCGCCCCCGACGAGCAACTTCCTGAACTCTGTTCCACGAGCTCTATTCCTTTTGCTGAACCTGTTGATGGGGCCGACCCTGGTGTAGAAGTGGAAGCCTCCATGTCATATGACGACCTTCGTGCCAATCTCCAGCTCGACAACCATGGCCGACTCCTTCTCTTCAACCAGCATCGCCATGTCGGTCGTATCACATCTTGGTCTGCCAGTGGTGACCGAGTATTCCAGGCCTTCCACCTCAGACAGGAGAATGCCGAGCTCTTCAAGCCGATTAAGATGCACTGGCACCAACTTGCTGGTGCTCATGCCATCGCTCGCAGGTTCTTCACAGAGGAGCAAAGTGTCACCAATATCCTCGGCATGCTCATTGCTGACGATGTCGGCCTTGGAAAGAGCTTCCTCGCTCTTCTCTTCGCTGGGTTCTTGATTGAACTTGGAGTAAAGCAGAGGAAGAAGCTTCCTCTTCCCCCTCTTATTAGTGAGTAAATGATCCTAATTCAGCTTCAATGGCTTTCTGATTTGCCGAGCAGACACCTTTCCATACCTTGGCACAGTCAAAAAGATTCCCAATCGCCCGACTCTCATTCTCGCTCCAGGAACTCTCCAGCGACAGTGGCTGGGCGAACTCCAGGTGCTATTCAAGCTCCATGCTGTTGACATCTTCTGCTACCCCAGCTCCAAAGCTGCTTGCGATCGCTTCTGGGCTGACAATAGCCCTTGCAACAAAAGTGAACACGAAAAGTGCAATTGTATTATCGTTGCCTCACATTCGGTGAGTTCTTAATTATTTACTTGTCCATCCCAATCGACTGATGTTCTGCAGACACTATTGCAGGAGTATCGGCTGCTCTGGGAGCCGAATAGCAGGGTGCCTGTCTCTGAGCGACTCCCCTTTGAGCATCCCCCTGAGCGACTTGGGGCAGATTTGCGACAAGGAAAAACTCTGTATGGTCAGCAGTATCTCACTGTCATCTTTGACAAAGCCCAGGCTGCTCGGAACTATGGGTCCACACACTCTGCTGCACTTCTGATTCTCGCAAAGAGTCATACTCGGCTTATTCTAACAGCAACTCCACTTCAAACAAGGGTTGAGGTATGCGATCTTTGAGTTTAAGAAATGATCTACTGGCTTACGACTTGTATAACAGGATACTGGTGCGATAGGTCGGATGGTCGGGATACCCCATTTCTCGACCCAGGAGTATCTGGACGAGATCACCCAGGATGCTGCTGCGATTCGCAGAGCAAAACAGGAACTAGGTTCTGGGGACTCCAGTGACTCAAAACCTAATCCTGTTGTCGCTCTTCAAGTGGAAGCATCTATGCGAATGCAAAGGCAGTTTGAGAATCGCCTTATCCAACGAAAGGCAGCCAGCTTGGATTTCGACAACAAGCCTCTGCTCGTTCTTCCTCTTTGCAAGATCGTCGATGTCACCCTTCAGTTGCAGGAATGGGAGCTGGAGTTTGTCGACAATAGCATTCCCGAAGAAGCAATAGAAAGGTGGGAGCCTCCATATCCTTATCGCTTTACTGGCTAACTCATTGAAATCTCAGATTATCGCAGGCCTCTGCCTTAGGTGTTGCCACAGAGAGTTTCTGGTCAAACGAGAGGATGAGTGTCACCTTCCTTCGTGAGGACATGTCTGCCCCGATTCCTCGTTTCACATCCCAAGAAGACGACAAAAGTGGACACAACTGCCCGACTTACTGCCTACCTTCTATCCTCTGATGCAGCACCTCAGCCCACAGTCGTTGATGGAGCCCTAGTCATACCAGAGATCGATCCGACCCAGGCTGGCCCTCGAACTCGGAAAATCCTGATCTATCAGGAATGGGCAATCTTCCTCCAACTCCTCATTGATGCAAGTTTCATGTTTCTAATTCATTGGTCGAGTCGCTAACTCTTCATTCTAGGTCCTCTTGGTGTAAAAGGTTCCAGCTTTGGCCATTAATGGATCTATGACCTATGACCAAAGAGCGAAGGTTGTCAAGTGATTTAAGACTGATCCTACGAGTCGGGTTTTAATTTTTTCAAAAGTCGGCACAACTGGTTTGAATCTCACCGAAGCTTACACGATCATCATCCTTGTGAGTCGGTTCTTGCACCAGCCATATCTCTCGTCTTTGCTGACCTATATGCAGGATCAGCAGTGGTCGTATGCTGATGATCGCCAGGCTATTGGTCGTATCTATCGCCAAGGCCAAACTCGCCCTGTTACTGCCTACCACATCCTCGCAGCTGGAACTGTTGACTACTTCATTGCGAGTCTGTCTCGGGGGAAAGAGATTGTGTCAGAGGCCTTCCTGACTAGCAGTACACAGAGAAGTGAGCGAAACATGCACCCTACCAACCGGCCTTGTGGCTCAATTATTTCGTTTGCAGGACTTGGGGATATTTTGACTGGGAACGACTTTAGTTTCGGCGAAGACCAGGAGATTGAAGGCAGCACTAGTGGTCGTCACAAAAGCAAGAGCTCTCGTCAAAATATTGCAAGCTCCTCTGCTGCGACCAACCAGGCTACTCTTCAAGACAAACCACCAAAGAAGCAGGCTGCCAAATCAAAAAGGCAAAGGGTCAAGTCAAAGCCTATTATTATTGAAGAAGAAGATGAGGTCGGCCATCGGCCATCGGCTGTTGTAGGTCAGGATGTAGTGTTGGATGTTGATATGAGTGGAATGTCGTCAGGTATGGCCATGTTTAGTGCTCTCTCCTCGCCAGTCTGACTTCACCATGTATCTTTATTGTTTACAGCCTCCGATCGGGAAGGACCCTCTGATATTGAATCATTTGGACCTCCTTCAACTCGTGCATCCTCCGACAGCGAGGATATTGAATATTTATCTCCCCCTCCTCCCAATCAACAAGCACAAACACCTGAATCAGCTTCTTCGGATGGCCTATTTTCGCCGATCAGCTATCCATCTTCCGACGAAGACATGAAGCCTGGTAAGTGCTCTTTCTTGTACATGCATTTCGTTTATCTTACCATTTTTGCAGATATTCCTCAACCTGGCCCATCAGATGAGCCCAAGAAGCAATTGCGATCGGATTCAGCCATCGACCCGACTTCTCGGTCTGTAGAAACTGCAACCAAGAAGCCGAAGCCATATCAGAGTCCCCCCCAGCGACAAAGGCGACAGGTACCTGCAAGTAGCCAACCTCATCCACCGACTGGCTCACTTCCCTCCCTACATCCTGGTTTCTCTCGCCTTCCTCCCAACAATCGTCCACCCCGAACCCCATCTCCACCACATCAGAATCGCAAAGGGAAAGCCCCAGCTCAAAGTCAGCATTGTAGACTTGGCGACTCCGATCTTGAAGTAACTCCTCCCTTGCCACAGTCAAACAAACTGAATCGCCCTTTACCAAAGAAGTCGTTTTCAACTGAATCCCTTCGTCATGCAACACAGGCATCAGGATCCTCTTCGTCGGCCAGTCGTATTCCTGCACCCCGATTCACCCAAGGTGGTCCACCTCCTTTTGTTCAAGCCCCACCTTTGGCCCAAGCCCAATCTTCAGCCTCTCGTATACCTCAGCCGACCTTGACCCACTCGTCTTCGACCTCAGACATACGAGCTCAAGCCCAACCCTCAGCCTCTCGTAACCCACATCCAACCTTGACCCACTCATCGTCAGCCTTAGACATGCGAGCTCAAATCGATAGAAATCTGCTTGAGCGAAGAATGGCCCATGAATCTCGGTATCGACCTGCCCAGCCTCTTTCCTCATCAGCACCTCACCAGCCACAAGCCTCGGGATAAAGTGCAAGTAGATCTGGTTAGTCGCCTTGGGCTCTTTATATGTACGACTTTGACATATCGCCTTTGTAGATGCGATTCCTCGGAGGACCCCAGCCCACTTTGCTCCGAATCCAGCATCACAGGGGCAGGTTCCACAACTGAAGAATCCATTTGCTGTGCCGAAAGAGAGCAAGAGAAAGTGAGATAGGCCTGGAATCCCTTGGTCGTTTTTCAAGTATTATAGTCGTTGTAGTTTCACCTGGCTCGTTTATTACACCAGATTTTGCATGCCTCTCATGAACTCAGAATGTTAGTAGGGAGCCCAATCAGAGGTGTGATGGGACGATTGGTACTGATTCATGACTTAGGGACAGACCATTGAGGCTGTCGGTGCAATGATGCACCTGGTCGACCATCGACGATGGTCGCCTATGAGTGATGCACTCATGCAGCCATCAGCGATACTCAGGCACAAGATGCTTTAGACTGAGTGATGCTCCCAGGCGACCCTCGGCGATGGTCAGGTACAAGTGATGCATGTAGGCAACCATCAGCAATGGTTGTTTGTACTTGCTACCCACATGCGACCATTGCCGATGGTCGTATAGGCACCCTCTTAGCCACATATGACCATTGGCAATGGTTGTATGTCCTCCTTCCTACACCCATCTAATATTCATTGGAAAGGCTACCCATATGCGACCATCGACGATGGTCATATGGACTCCCTCACCCATTCACTCGTTTTATTTTAGGAATGCTACCCACATGCGACCATCGTCGATGGTCATCTGTGCTCCCTCACTCATTCATTTGTTTTTGAGTTGGGAATGCTGCTCACATACAATTATGGCGATGGTCGTATGTGATCTCACTCGCCTACTTTGCTATATGGATGTTGGCCACATACGACCTTCGGCGATGGTCGTCTGTGCTCCTTCCTACACCCATCTGATTTTTAATGGAGAAGCTACCTACATGCGACCATCGTCGATGGTCGTATGGACTCCCTCACCCATTCACTCGTTTTATTATAGGAATGCTACCCACATGCGACCATCACCGATGGTCGTCTGTGCTCCCTCACTCGTTCATTTATTTTTGAGTTAATGCTGCTCACATGCAATTATGGCGATGGTCATATGTTATCTCACTCGCCTACTTACTTTGCTATATGGATGTTAGCCACATACAACCATCGGCGATGGTCGTATGTGCTCCTTCCTACACCCATCTCATTTTTAATAGAGAAGCTACCTACATGCAACCATCGACGATGGTCATATGGACCCCCTCACCCATTTACTCATTTTATTATGGGAATGCTACCCACATGCGACCATCACCGATGGTCGCCTGTGCTCCCTCACTCGTTCATTTATTTCTGAGTTGGGAATGCTGCTCACATGCAATTATGGCGATGGTCATATGTTATCTCACCTGCCTACTTACTTTGCTATATGGATGTTAGCCACATACAACCATCGGCGATGGTCGTATGTGCTCCTTCCTACACCCATCCAATTTTTAATGGAGAAGCTACCTACATGCGACCATCGACGATGGTCGTATGGACTCCCCCACCCATTCACTCATTTTATTATGGGAATGCTACCCACATGCGACCATCGCCGATGGTCGTCTGTGCTCCCTCACTCGTTCATTTATTTTTGAGTTGGGAATGCTGCTCAAATGCAATTATGGCGATGGTCATATGTTATCTCACCTGCCTACTTACTTTGCTATATGGATGTTAGCCACATACAACCATCGSCGATGGTCGTATGTGCTCCTTCCTACACCCATCTCATTTTAAATGGCGAAGCTACCTACATGCGACCATCGCCGATGGTCGTATGTGCTCCTTCCTACACCCATCTAATTTTTAATAGAGAAGCTACCTACATGCGACCATCGGCGATGGTCGTCTGTGCTCCCTCACTCGTTCATTTATTTTAGAGTTGGGAATGCTGCTCACATGCCATTATGGCGACGGTCAGATGTTATCTCACCTGCCTACTTACTTCGCTATATGGATGTTAGCCACATATGACCATCAGCGATGGTCATATGTGCTCCTTCCTACACCCATCCAATTTTTAATGGAAAAGCTACCTACATGCGACCATCGCCGATGGTCGTCTGTGCTCTCTCACTTGTCCATTCATTTTTGAGTTGCGGATGCTGCTCACATGCAATTATGGCGATGGTCATATGTTATCTCACCTGCCTACTTCCCACACCCACCTATTTTTTAATGGGAATGCTACCCACATATGGCCATCGTTGATGGTTGTCTCTGCCCTCTCACTCTTCTATTATTTTTTGATCTACAAATGCTACACACAGGCGAGCATCGTCGATGGCTGTTTGTGCTCACTATCCAAGTACTCAGATATGTAAATGCCACCGACATGCGGGCACCACTGACAGACAATCTTTGTCAATGGTTGCACATACTCAGTCACTGATTCAACGACTCTACTATGTGGATACAGCAACCATATGCCCTGCATATCTACCTACCTACAGCCAACTCAGCGCATGTACCCTACAGCCAAACCTACAAGCACTCCTACAGCCAAACCCACAGCCAACCCTACAGCCAACCCTGCGGCCAACCCTGCAAAAAAAATCCCGACCCTACCGACCCTACGANCCCCCCCATAACCCTAGAACCTTGGGTGGTTGANGGGGCGCCAGAATGTCCGGGGCGGCCTCCAGGAGTGGACTGGCCTGGGCGTCTTCGACTGCGCCGAGTGGCGCCAGAACGTTCGGGACAGCCTCCAAAGGTGGACCAGCCTGACAGCCTTCGACTGCTGGAAGTGTGAGAGGAGAAGAAGGGGACGAAACCTTGGTGCTGGCAGGAGCTGGCCAGGTCGTGGAGGCGTCAGCCAGAATGAGCAGCGAGCCGCAACCGATGGGCCCACTCACCCATATAATACGACAAGCTGAATTCGTTCACAGCTTCGTTCCGAGCTTCCTCCTGATCCTCACCCATGCCTAGACAAAAAGGTCAGAGGGCGTCGTCCTCCTTTCGAGACTGGTCTCGGAGCTCGCACCAAAACCTTGCCAACTGGACCCCTCTCCCCTCCTGAGAACGCTCTCAAGCAGCTTCATGTACTCGCCTTCCCCTTCAAGAATCCCATCTAACCCGCCTTCAGCACCGAACACGTCACATCCATCGATACCCTCTGACACCAAGAGGTCGGCGTCGTCTACATCATAGACATCACCGCTGACGCTGTCCTCCTCGTCGTCTTCATCGTCTGGAAGGGCAGCACTCAGAACAAGGGGCACACCATCCTCAGCACTGAGACGATCGTGCTGCACCAGGCGCTGACCGTGTTGGTGACTAGGGAGCGATGAGAGAAAAACGATGGGGAGTCAGGTACTGATCTACTTACACCTCGACCCTAGAAGTTCCTTTCTTTCGTGCTAAAATTGCGACATCCCATTCGTTTCCTGCCGATACCCAGAGCCGCTCGATGGCTTCGGCGAACCTGTCCTCACTGTGTCGCAGTCAGTATCCAAACACGCCTCCAGGAGAAATGTGCGCACGGCGACGACAAAGACGGCGCCATTGACGACTTTCGCTCCAGTGATAGAAAAGAGCAGGTGGGGGGGTGAAGGAAAGGACAGGAAGAATGCGGTCTAAGCCCCAAGTCAGCTTCGCACTCCGCCCGCACCCCACTTTGTTCGGTAGGGGGGCTATGCAGCCGAGTCAGAGAGCGGAATTGAACGAGCCACTAGTGGGGCAACATCCGAAAGGGGTGGTTCAAGCGCTAAATGCAGCATTGTGACTCGGAGCACTCGGAGCGGAGCCATCAATCAGCCTGCCACGAGCCTTATCAAGAAAAAGGGTGAAAGGGTGGCAGAGAACGTATGTGTATTGCATGCATCAGCTGTTAGTGCAATGCTATACTGCAGTGGAGAGTCACTAGCGCACGAGCTGAGGAGAAAAAATGAGACAGAGGCCAGAGATCCGTTGAATTCCAGCCAGAGAGCGAAGTCGGAACGGTAAGTCGGAACGGTAAGTCGATGCACACCTCGTCGCCTGGGTCATTGTAATTCCTTACTGTAAGTCTGACCCTTTCACCATCACCCGTTGAACCAACAAGGACTCGTTCTTCACCGTCTCATTGCCACCCTGCATATCCTTCTCCGATCTCCTCTCATCCGCAGCATAGCACTTGCTCCGCCGTCCCCAGTAAACCTTGCTCTCGATTTCCGTACCGGTGATGGCGACTACTCCACGACGTTAGCTGCTGGACTCCTGGGAAGCAAAGTGCGGTGCTCACTGATTCGCTCTGTACGCAGACCCCATCTTTTCATCGAAAAACGTTCTTGCTCCCGAACGCTCCCGAAAAAGTCGGGATTCGTCGGAGATTGAAAAAAAAAAAAGAAACAAGTCCGGCGTGACCGGGGCGCGGGCGGAGATCCAAAACCGTTGATCGCTCCCGGGCAGGGAACAAGCAGGGCTTCATCCGCGCCAGTGAAAGCGTCTCCACAGGGCGTCTGAGAGGGGTGAGGGGGACGTTCCCAGGCTGTTTCGAGCGTCCAGAGCGTGCAGAGCCGTGGACCCGGCCAGGCGGTTTCAGGGGGGGGGGGGCCTAGGGCCTATACCTCGGTCGAATGCGCTTTAGGGAATCAATCCCTACGATCCAAAAATCCACTCTTAACCCTAACCTTACGAACGACCATCCATGGTGGTCGTTGTGTCGGTACACCTTACGAACGACCATCCATGGTGGTCGTTGTGTCGGTACACCTTACCAAAGACCATCCATGGTGGTCGTTGTGTCGGTACACCTTACCAGCGACCATCCATGGTGGTCGTTGTCTCGGTGCACCTTACCAACGGCCATCGATAGTGGTCGTTGTGTCGGTGTTGACTCTGACAGTTTATATTCAATTCAGAGTTAACTTTGATCGCTTTGCATTCCACCGAGTCTCGCTACGCTTAACCTCATGATTTCTCACTATGTTTTATACATTTCATAGTTCTGACAACATTTCGTTTATTCAAATCACCATGTTTTGCTCGTTTCCAATGTCTGCACGGTGGCACTATACATGAATTTGCACAACTCGCTAACTCAACACCCGCTCCAAGATCCATTTTCCGCAAGTTGCCAATCTTCTATACCAATCATGTCTCACAATTTCCTGCATAGCAGAAACCTGGCTGCACGACCGCAGCGCGATGGTGTTGAAGGCCAGACGACAATGTTTCTTCAGCCTTGACTTATCTCAATTTCATTCATTTCATATCCTCGCAATCATATATATTAAGTATATAAATCGAACATTAAACATATCTACTTGATATTCAATTGTTCTACCTCAAAGCGACCACATGCTCACGACGGCCATCAACGATGGTCGGTGGTAGGCAGTACTCACCCCACCTATGCACAACAATCATCAATGGTGGTCTGTGCTAGGTAGTTCCACCCTCTATGCACCGCGACCATCAACAATGGTCGGTGGTAGGCAGTACCCACCCACTCCGCGCACACGACCATCAACGATGGCCAGTGGTAGGCAGTACCCACCTCGCACACGACCATGGTCGGTGGCAGGCACCCGCACTCGTGCACTACGACCGTTGTCGATGGTCGGTGGTTGGGCACACAACCATCAACGGTGGTCGTGTGGTAGCTGTGGCAAAAGAGCATCCATCAGCCAGAGTCGTTTGGGAGCTGGCCCACCCAAACGACCATCGACGATGGTCGTATGGTGCATATACTGCACCAGCAGCAGTATAACGACCTTCGAAAAAGATCATGTGGCAGGTGTTTGCACCACTGACCATGCAACCCTACACTCCAAACCTACCTATCCCCCGAAAAATTCCAACCCTACCAAACCTACGACCCCCCCATAACCCCATCGCACATCTAGCTCGCTGTCGACGTCGAATCTTGACATCGAGCCTTTGTCTTTGTCACTATGCCTAGCAAAACACTCGTTGCCACAGACCGTTTGTTTTGGTGCAGAATGACGATGTGGGCAAGTTTAAGAGACGAAGGTAAGCACAATTACCTCAACAACCTATTACATTCTGAATTTCCTATGCTTAGTGTAGCTCCATCGTCTTGAACTGTAGCCGAGGTCGTATATCACCAGCGCGCCGGGGCAGACCATTGAGGGCATATTGTGGGGAGTGGGTTCGACCGAGGCGCTAACTGTGTTCACTTTTAGTGTGTGATGGGACGGCATCAGAGGATCTTTTGCTAATGTGATATGGCCAGGGTGTGTGAAGTATTTTAGGCCGAATCTCTACGGTACTACTAACGCGCTCCTTCATACATTGTGCTGTATAATGGTGAGCGTTATGTACAAGAATTCGGGTGTCGGCCAAATCATGGGATGCTTGACGAAGTCGCGTTCGTGGATTTTATTTTAGGGAGAAGGGTAGCAACGTCGAACGTCCAAGCCTTGTAGCTCCTGAAGGCCTTTGTGGATTGCACCGGTTTCGCTTTCGTTAAGTCATATTAGTAAGAAATATATGTTGTTCAAGAGCTCAACCGGATGGGCGTCGAGATGGAAGACTTCTCGCTTAGCTTGATACATACGCGTTAATGCTCACTTCCGTTCACCGGTAGTAAGTGATTTGTAGCTGGGAGTGCAGATTTTGACAATGAAAGAGGTGGGTGTCGCTGACAATGAGCGAATGCCCCCAGACGCTAGTAACAGACTGAGAGACCTTCGCTGCAGGTAAACTAAGAAATGTGAATCTGGAGTTGTACGGCAAGTGATATCAAACTTTCGAGCCCACCTGTAGCACACCCAAAACTGACAAGAAAATTGAGACGAAGACTCAAAATCCATCTCGACTGGTTCGTCTGTGCCGCATGCACCGTATCTCTGCTCTACACATTAAACTCTACATTCACGAATTTCAGTCGACAGGCTAAACCATACTACACTGATTCCAGGAGACTCCTTCCAGCGTCGCCGTTCCCCTAGAATCCACAGTACGTCGTAATAAGAACCAAGCTACAACGGTGCGGGGGTAACAACAGGCGCACTGTTCGCCTTTGTTGGCTTTGAGTCGCACAGCGGAGCCAACGGATTACTCGCAGGATTCGGACCATCGTAGCAAACAGGCCAGGGAGGTGTAACAACGGCTGGAGGCGCGGTGACAGGAGTAGGTGCGGCAAGCCAGGTAGCCTGAGCACCGCAATCATTAGGGTGGAGTGTTGCTGAGACGGGACCTTCTTGAAGTGGGTTGCAACCTGGGAGACGCTGGATGTCTGGAAGATGGAAGTAAGAATGAGTGTGCGTGCATGAACGAGTGATCCAGTAAGAAATGAAAACAGGAGCATGATAGAAGTAGTGAGAAGAAATACACGGGAGATGACTAGAAAAAATGCGAACT
>SDEE01000858.1:0-19251 GCA_004126415.1 Candolleomyces aberdarensis
GGTGACTCCAGAGACTGGAAGAAAACTCCAGAGGCTGGAAGGGTGACTCCAGAGGCTGGAAGGGTAACTCCAGAGGCTGGAAGCATAACTCCAGAGGGTGAAAGGGTAACTCCGGAGCGTGGGAGAATAACTCCAGAGGCTGGAAGGGTAACTCCGGAGAGTGGAAGGGTAACTCTGGAGGGTGGAAGCATACCTCCGGAGGGTGCAGGCATAGCCCTGGAGGGTGGAAGTGTAACTCTAGAGCATGGAAGCATTACTCTGGAGAGTGGAAGCGTACCTCCAGAGGGTGGAAGGGTAGCTCTGGAGAATGGAAAGTAACTCTAAAGGGTGGAAAGATAACTCTGGCGGATGGAAGGTAATTCCAAAGGACAGAAACGTAACTCCGGAGGGTGGAAGCATGACCCTGAAGAGTGGAAGTGTAACTCCGGAGAGTGGAAGCATACCTCTGGAAGGTGGAGGTGTAGCCCTGGAGGGTGGAAGTGTAACTCTAGAGAGTAGAAGTATGCCTCTGGAGGGTGGAAAGGTTGCTCTGGAGGGTGGAAATGTAGCTCCAGAGGGTGGAAGGGTTACTCCAAAGGTGGAAGGGTCGCTCCAAAGGGTGGAAGCATACCTCCAGAGGGTGGAAGTGTTGCTCTGGAAGGTGGAAGTGTTACTCCAGAGCATGGAAGTGTACCTCTGGAGGGTAGAAGTGTACCTCTGGAGGGTAGAAGTGTACCTCTGGAGGGTAAAAGTGTAGCTCCGGAGGGTGAAAGTGTATCTCCAGAGGGTGGCATGGAACTAAAGCCATGGCAAGTGTAGACACACTGTGGCATGGAACTGAAACCATGGCAAGCATAGAAAAACTCTGGAGCATGAAAGTGGGATCATAGCAATGATAAATTAACCTGGAGCATGGAAGCAAAATCATGGCAAGGATGGAAAAATTTGGAGCATGGAGGTGAAACCATTGCAAAGGTAGACTCTCATGTGCCTTGAAGTGAGACCATAGCAAGGATAAATAAACTCTGGAGCATAAAAGTGAGACCATGACAAAGATAAATTAWCCCTAGAGCATGGAAGCAAAACCATGGCAAGAATAGAAAAACTCTGGAGCATGGAAGTGAGACCATGGCAAGGATAGAGAACCCTGGAACATGGAAGTGAAACCATGGCAAAGATCAAAAAACCCTGGAACATGGAAGTGAAGCCATGGCAAGAACAGGAAAACTCCGGAGCATGGAAGTGAAACCATGGCAAGCATAAAAAAACCCTGGGGCAYGGAAGAGCACAAGCAGAACCATGGAGAGCACAGAAAAACTCTGGAGCAAGGAAGTAAGCCCTGCAGAGGATAGAAAAATGCTGTAGAATGCAAGTCATTCTCYGGGAGGATRTGAACAAATCTCCAAAGCACCTAATTATCTCGAAACTGCATCCATCCTCTCAAGGGCATTACAAAATTATGGAGAGCATGTACACACCCCCACAGTGANGTAAGCAACCTTCGTAGGCCTATACAGTTAAATACAAACCAGTGTGCCTCAGTAAACCTTAGAGACCATAAAAATACTCCACAAGTGCATGAATAAACCCTTACAACCATAAATAAACTCCCAATAACATAAGCCTCTGTTAACATAAAAGAACTCTAGACACTAGAAAACCCYTGGGTAAACACCAGGTTGTGAACAGAAAACACATGTCCAATCATGGAAAACACTTCCCCCAAATTCATGGTACACTGTACCCCTCCTGGTGATCCTGATGGTGCTTATTACAAGCCTAAAGGTTCTATACCTATTGTTCCTCCTGATACTTTTGCTACAGGCAATTCTAAAATCAACTACAACCATCACACATCCAACAATATCTTATTGCATGCCCACTTTGGGATGGAAACAAATTTCTCTGTCATTTTTAAACCTACTCTCTTGCATCATTCACTATACTATCAAGGCTCTCACTTTTTACTGCAAATAACTTCAAAACCATCTAGAAGACTAGAATCAAGATTTCTTTTGTTATCCCACTTGATCAATTGCATATTCTGCCATATATTGAATACAGTCCAAGTAAGATTGATGGATTCAAGTGACATAAGTTTGAGAGTGGATGAAGCAAATGGTGACCAGATGAGCCAGATCAAATAATATATTGACAAGAAGTCAGGATGAAAATCAAAAGACCAACTTACTATTCATAGATATGCATATCTATATCTATATATTTTAAGAACAGCAACAATTAATACAGAATAAGGCCATAAAAAACAATGTTACATTGAAAGAAAAGAGGAAGTCTGTAAAGCAGCTAATATAACGATAAGAAACAAGTACCTGAGAAGGGGTTCTTTGTGCGCTCCTGCTTTGTATGTGCTTCAGGTTTCTCTTAATGCTCTCTAAGGCTGACTAATAGACTCTAGAATTTTGGTGTGCACCTCTGGGTCATCCTGGAGTTACACTTCCACCCTCCAGATTTACANCCCCCACCCCCCCAGAGCTACACTTCCACCCCCCAGAGCNTACACTTCCATGCTGTGGAGCTACACTTCCACACTGCAGAGCTACATTTACACGCTCCAGAGTTACACTTCCACCCTCCAGAGCTACACTTCCACCCTCTGCAGCTACACTTCCATGCTCTAGAGCTACATTTCCACACTCCAGGGATACACTTCCATCCTCCAGAGATACACTTTCAACCTCCAGAGCTACACTTCCACCCTCTGGAGCTACATTTCCATGCTCTAGAGTTACACTTTCATGCTCCAGAGCTACATTTCCATGCTCCAGAGCTGCAGTTCCACCCTCCAGAGTTACGCTTCCATGCTCCGGAGTTACTCTTCCACCGTCCAGGATTACAGTTCCACCCTCTAGAGCTACACTTCCATGCTCCNGGAGTTATGCTTCCATGCTCTGGAGTTACATTTTCACTCTCTGGAGTTACACTTCCACCCTCCAGAGTTGTGCTTCCATGCTCCGGAGTTACACTTCCACCCTCCAGAGCTACACTTCCATGCTCCAGAGTGATGCTTCCTGCTCCAGATTTACATTTCCACTCTTTGGAGTTAGACTTCCATGCTCCAGTTATGCTTCCATGCTCCAGAGTTACACTTTCACCCTCTAGAAGTACACTTCTACCCTCCAGAGTTATGCTTCCATGCTCTGGGGTTATCTTTCCACCCTCTAGAGGTATGCTTCCATCCTCTGGGATTACCCTTCTACCCTTCAGAGCTACCCTTCCATCCTCCAGAGCTACCCTTCCACCCTCCAGAGCAACCCTTCCACCCTCTGGAGGCACACTTCTACTCTCTAGAGTTACACTTCCACCCTCCAGGGCTACACCTCCACCTTCCAGAGGTATGCTTCCACCCTCCGGAGTTACACTTCCACTCTCCAGGGTCATGCTTCCACCTTCCGGAGTCACCCTTCTACCCTTTGGAATTACCTTTCATCCTCTAGAGTTACCTTTCCACCCTTCAGAGTTACTTTCCATTCTCTGGAGCTACCCTTCCACCCTCTGGAGGTACACTTCCACTCTCCAGAGCTACACTTCCACTCTCCAGAGTAATGCTTCCATGCTCTAGAGTTACAATTACACCCTCCGGGGCTATGCCTGCACCCTCTGGAGGTGTGCTTCCACCCTCCAGAGTTACCCTTCCACTCTCCGGAGTTACCCTTCCAGCCTCTGGAGTTATTCTCCCACGCTCCAGAGTTACCCTTTCACCCTCTGGAGTTATGCTTCCAGCCTCTGGAGTTACCCTTGCAGCCTTTGGAGTTTTCTTCCAGTCTCTGGAGTCACCCTTCCAGCCTCCGGAGTCACCCTTCCAGCCTCCAGAGTTACCCTTCCAGCCTCTGGAGTTACCCTTCCACCCTTCCACCCTCTGGAGTCACCCTTCCAGCCTCCGGAGTTACCCTTCTACCCTTCCACCCTCTGGAGTTACTCTTCCACCCTCCGGAGCTACCTTTCCACCCTTTGGAGTTACCTTTCACCCTTCCTGTTGCAACTGCTCCAGTCCCCCCATTGTTTTTGGGCAGCAGCTGCTCTGTGAATTTGGCCCTCCACTTTGGCAGCTGCTCCACCCCTCATTTTTTCCAGGCAGCAGCTGCCCTGTGAATTTGCCCTTCACTTTTGCAGCTGCTCCAGCCTCCCATGGTTTCCAGGCAGCAGCTGCTTTGTATGTTTGCCCTCTGCTTTCACAGCTGCTCCATCTCCCCACTTTTTCCAGGCAGCAGCTGCCTTGTAACTTTGGCCCTCCACTTTTGCAGCTGCTCCAGCTTCCCATGCTTCCCAGGTGGCAGCTGCCCTGTATATTTCATTGTCTGCTTGTGCAGCTGCTCCACCCTTCAGAATTTACCCAGCAGCTGCACTTCTTTGGTACCTTTACCTCACACATTGCAGCTGCTCTATCAATCACCTTCTATAGACCTCACAGCAGCTGCAGTGTGTATTATATGTATACATGTCAACGGCAGCTGCTGCTGCTAGAGTGTATCTTACCCACTTTTTGTCACTGCAGATAAGATGTATCCTACACTGTTTTGTGACTATGACCCCTGGGACTTCTGCGAACCTGGGTAACGTCCAGTACAGCAAATGAGCCAGAGATTCGCTGCGGTCGAGGAGATCAAGGATAAAATCGGTGATAGGGGAATCGAGGATGACGAAAATCAATCCGTCCCAGAGGCTGAGGTGTGGCGAGTCTGTTTGGTGGGTGCAGGAGAGCCAGGATCCGATGAATGGGAGCCGAGTAGTATTTTCCTATGCTAGAATATATGCTCTTCTTTCTGGTCTTCTCATCCTCGATGCTGCGCCACCTCGACGGTCTTCAGCTAAAATAGGTTTGTCTTCATCATCTTCAAATTTGGTTTCAGGAAATTTGTCAAAAGGCCAGAGCTCTGCGTTCGAACAAGCGAAGAAACACCGGCGTCCGAAGGCGTGTGTAAGGGATAGAGGGACGTCGGAGGATACCGTTGCCGAGGTTGGCTGTCGTCGGGGAGGGAGAACGGGAAGATGGGAGATGGGAGTTCGTGGGGGATGTAGTATGGCAAGTCACAGGCGATCGGGAGTCGGTGCGTTCGAGGCCCTCTGACGGCTCATGGTTGCATCGGGAGCGCCATTCCATTGCCTGTTCCAGTGGTCGTGTATTCTGAACGATGTCGGCTAAAGAACATTGGATGAAGCTTTTTAGTGACTCGTTGAAAAGAGGGGAATAAAACTGCTTGGCGTCAGCCAGCTCTTGATGCACTGACCACTGAGGATGTCCTGGTGCGGGCTGATGAATGATGCGTCGCGGTCTTGCCCTACGTCGAGGTCCTGCTTTGGGTCCGTCGCATATCCTGTGAGCCGCCAACATTGCTGCAGGGAAATGAGTCATCGTCGGGTGAGATGCAATCGGCGTGAAGGACGACCACCGCAGAGCGAGGGTGGAAGCTACTGCAACCCACATAACTGACAGCCGGCAGAAAGCGCCATGAAGGATGTTCCGGCCTCAGCGTTCATCAGCTTCTGATGTCATGCTGTTTGTTGCACCGCGGATCAATGACTTTGGCAGTGTCTACCTCCCGTTGGCAGAGCACTGGCAGGTGGGCAGACAATTTCCTCATCCTTATTTTGTCTGACTTGGTTGCCATTTCAGCATTCACTATTATCAGCCAATCTTTTCAGAGCTCATTCCTTGCCGGGTCCCGTTATTCTCTGTCGTGACCGCAAAACGCACCTACATTCCCCCACCCTGCATTATTCACAAAAAGGGGACCAGCCTTTACCTCCCTTGCCAGAACATATTACATGTGGGCCATGACCAAAATTTCATTGTTTGAATAACATCGGGTTCATGAACGCCGTGTATCCAGATTAATCAACTCCAAGAGATAACTGGGCAACAAGTCTGTGGACTTTACGAGCACTGATCCTATCAGCGTCAGGGTCATCAAACCTGGGGACAATCCATGGAGAGACCCCTTCACCAGCCATCGGGCTATGGTTATTTAAGTTGCTGTCAAGCTGAGCGCCCTCTCTCCCTTGAAGGTGTCCACATTGTCTTGTAATGCGAGGCCTTGCTGGACAAGCACAGCATTCATGACGTCGAGTTCGTCACCCGGGAGGCTGAATGCTTTCCAGGCGCGGGACTGAAATTCCAGGAGCCAGCAGAATCTGCGAACTCAGCCGCCTTGTACGACAAGTCCGATTGTGTCATTGACCATGGTCTCTATTTCCCGCCCATCACAGCCTGTGGCTTCGCAATCGCAGACCATGACTTAACGATAACAAAATCGCTGAGGCAATGGTGATCGGTAAGCATTTCCCAAGATGGTCTACCGCCATACGCTCAACTACGGCATGAAATCCAATGGCATCTGACTGCTGAAGCTGGAGGGGCTCACACCCATCAATGAGATGGTCAATCCCATGACGACAACACATGTGACAGACGGTAACGACTATAGGGGAAGGGCAACCGGAATCACGTCCAGCAAGACCAATAATCTACCTTTGCTCCGAGCCTACGACCTCTCCTGTTAAATGAAACTGCTTCTACAATGAAGTTCAGGGCATTGGAGTGGGGTATTTTCCAGCCTGAGTCTGTGACAGGAAGATTTCTCTGCTGGAGGCGATTCGGGCGCTACAATCTCGCGTATGTGATGAAGGAAAGTATATTGCTGATGAGATCGGTAGTCCAAGGAAAAAGACCCAACTAGTCTACCATCTCTCCCACTTTCCTCAAGTTGCTTGCGGGACGAATATCACTAGATAAGGATAAATCAGACAGAGGAAGATGAAGCGCTTAAGCCTCGGGGGCGTGTAAGTGTTGTACAGTATAGCTGCATAATTCACAGTGTTCTAGACACGAAACATGACAAAATAGAGATATTAAATGGAATCCGAATCTTTATTTCGTTTTCTTCTGCGCTCAGCGTTGTACTGCTTGAAATCATTCTTCCACTTTTCGACGAACGCGCTTATAACCGCAGCAGCCTCAGTCTTTCGGGCCTAAAAATACAACAAAACTGATGTCAGAGGCTGCCTCAATGCAAGGAAGAATGACTCACTTCCAGGCAGCCAGTGAAATTCCGCAAAGCCCCCATCCAACTGTCACCGCCATAAAACTGTGTGTGAACAAAATACAGCAGAGGCAACAAGTTGTTGATTTTCTGCCATCCGCCGTTCTGGGTGAAGCCAACGACTTCTTCATCATCAATAGCAGGGGCGCTGTTCAAGAAACTTGGCAGGTCTTCGACAGCTTCCTTCAGAGAATCCCTATAAAGCTTCAGGAGAGGGAGCTCTTCCCACTTGGCCGGTACTAAAACAGAGGGTTACAAATCCAGCCAGTAACCAACCAGGAATTACGCACGAGAGTCAAAGTCTAACGGACATTCGATGATGTGTTGCATAAAGCAGCTTGCGAGGTGCGTGTAAACCCGATCTTCCGGTACAAACAAGTCTTTTGCACGACTTGGTTCTTGCAAAAAGTCGGAGAAGGATTTGTGGTACAGACGCAGACGTAAATCACCATCACCATCCGTTTTGAGAGCCACAAGGGAACGGAGGTCCGAGATTAGAGTTTCTTTGGCCCTGGCTTCTAGGCATAGCAGCGCAGAGAGAAGATCTGCTGCAGGGTTTCCCGAGAGGGCATAATAATGAAACCCAGTAACACCCATATGGTGCGCCTTGAACAGCAAAAGAAAGTCGCGTCCGTGATGGCTCTCGACAGCCTCGTACGCGTTCTTTGCAGCCAACAAAATGTTGGTATAAAGCCTGTCGAGTGCCTCAAATGGTCGTGTCGCTTGTCCTTCGTGTGGCGTCCAGGTGAGGATGATCTTCAGCATCTTCTCAGGAGAGGCTCGACGCTCCGATATGTATTTGTAGGCCGTGGCGACATAGATGAACTGCCCAGACACAGCTCCGACCAAGGTCTCGATGTCGCCCTCACTGAACCATTTGGGATTGCGGATGCGTAGGCCGATATCTTCGAGTCTCCTCCGCAGGTATCGACGCATATCTTCAGAGGCGTCGTACTTGTGACTGAGCTGAATGTGGTACGCCGCCTCGCGTAGAAGCCCACCAGGTTCGAGCGCGGTGTGGATAGCCCATTCTGGCCTGCTGGCGATGAAAACACGGAACGGGAGGTCGTTGTCAAGGATGCAGTGTTTAATGGCCGCCAATAACTCTTCTTGTTGATCTTCAGCACGTCGTCGATCATCAACGTTGACAGGGGCTATGCCGGGGGTAATGCCTGAGGCGGTGTTTGGTGCCCCATTGCACTCGTCGAGGCCGTCAATGAGAATGGCGTATGGAAAGGTATTGCTGCTGATTTGCTGACTCCTTCGGACACTCTCGAAGGGGCGAACGATGAGGACATCCATCTGGGACCGTAATGAGCGGGAGAAGATGTAGGGATCGTGCTTCACAGCAGCAGCGACAGAGCTTTGGAAGAGGTGATGTTTTAATCCTATCTGGTAGGCAATGGTCGGGACAATGAAGGAAATGTTGTTTCGAGTGGGGTCTGTTGACGAGAGGAAGAACGCTGCGGAAAGAATATCTGACTCGCTGCAACGTTCGGCTATAGTTTGCTGCAACGCAGATTTCCCTGAACCGGCCGCCCCCGTCATGCACAGTAAGCGCTGAGGAGCGTCGGAATCTTGAATCCGTTCCATGATCTCGTCGATGACCTCGACGCGAGTGTCTTCATCGCATTTCGGAGCGTCATATCGAGCGTTTGAGTCGTGAAGAGCATTAGGCGCGATGTTCTTCAGCAGCAGCGCCCAGCCTGGAAGATCGAGAACGTGGCATCAAACAATCAGTGACATCCATCTTCTTGGTGGGACTGACATACCATCTATCGACCTATCACCCGAACCACCTTCTGTATTCACAGACACCTGGCAACCTTCGTAGTAGTTCATATCTCCCATTCGAAAGCCACTGGCACCAGCGAGGAATGTCTTTGTACCGCCATGAACTCTTGGTACTGCAGGATTGTCGTCTGGTGGCAACGTTGGGTGTAGCTGGTGTGGGGGTTGTGGAAGAAGGTCTCGATTGCCGGGTACCGAGAGCTCAGCACTTTGCGAGGACTCGACTACGTTGTTTTCCCTCCTAGATTCACGGATCGGGGGCTGATATCCGTGGCTTTGAGGAGTCGAGTCGTCCAAGGGAAGCGATACATCGGGGACTGAGCGTGTTGGAGCTGCACTTGCAATCCTACGTGAGTCTCGATGACGATCACCAGTAGATCTGCCACAGCGACCGCCGAAAAGAGAAAGGAAGCCGGACCAGAAGTCTTTCTTCTCTGACTTTGGGGGCATCGTGCAGGGTATGGGGAGGTGATGAAGGTAGGACGCAAGAAGGGAATGCTGTACTAGCGCCGTGTGATGGCGAGCGGCACGAGGCGTGTATGCGGTGGCTGCGTTCGAAACCCGAATTGGGTAGACGCTCAAAGTCCAACGTCTAGGCTGTCGTGAGTTTGATAGCCATATTGAAGTTGGGGGTGGGCATTGAATAGAAAGAACGGGTGGTAGATTGGAGAAAGATGACCGTCATTTGTTCTTGGTAGACATTGAGGAGCTTCATCCAAGAATCATTTGGGTATGAGCGCAGAACCAAAGCGGTCCCTGACCACCAAAGTCTGCGAGGTTACGACTCGAGTCCACCCTGCTCCCGAGCGCGCCCTATGATTGCTAGGTCTGTGTAAAGGTCTCTGCTCCTCGTCATCTTGCTTCCGGGCCCACCAATCGAATCCAGTCGTTTCCTCCCGCTCGAGCCATCCCATTCTCGGTGCCTGTTTCAGGCCCCCTGCTCCACCTCACCCTGCAGTAGATCGCTTAGGCCTCAACCGCTTGCAACGCTATCCAGACATATAGGCCTTCGCTGTGGTAGCTGAATGACCGCAATCATGATATTTAGTCGCCATTTTGACAACGATGAGGTGTGCGGGTCAGTCGTGTCAGCTTGTATCCGATCACAGCCTAAGAATGGTTGGCCACCTTGGACCCCTTGTGGTTCGCGTTTGTAGACCTCGTCCCAATCCATTATCTAGCTAGGCGGCGAGAGGAGGAGGAAAGTGGTGACGAAGAGGGAGTACATTAGCTAGGACGAATCGGTGACCAGCCAAGTGAGGAATGAGAACGGACCATCGCTTGGCAAGACGCGTGATGCCCTGCCCTCAATCAAACAAATCGTTCCGGCGCAGCTCTCACACATTCAAAGCCTCGAACCAGTCTTGTCGGGGCACATTCCCTCGCCGGGTCAGAGCTATCCTCTGGCCTTGAGTTATGATCCCATCTAATCCAAGTCTGAAGACTCGGGTCTGCACTCTCCCATTCCCTTTCCATGGCCACATGCACTCCCCCACCCGGCATTCTTGAAGGTGAGGAGACCAACGTTGACTTCTGTACCCTGCCACTAGGCTCAAGTTGGTTGCCAGGTCGGACTCATCCAGTCACCCCTTGCGTATCGTCTGTGAATCACGGCCAGAATATCATCGCTTCACCAGCATCGATCTTCGTGGCTCAACCCCTCCAAGAGAGAGGAGCCGGTCAATCTCCTTGACTTCAGGTCTGTAGATTTTACGAGCATCGATCCAGTCAGGGGTATTGAACCTAGGAATGAACCATGGACCGACCCTGTTACTCCCCATCAAGCTCTGGCTATTGCTGTCAAGGCAGGCACCCTCTCGTAAATAGGGTGCTCGGGTTATCCTGGAATGCAAGGTAATTTGGGGGAAGGGCTCAAGTTTCAGGAGCTTGCAGAGTTTGCGAACGAACGTAGCCGCTGGCCCTCTGATTCCCGTCTCCTCTCCACTTGAAACCGCGATATCGACGACGAATGCTCCTGGCAACCGAGGATTCCACATCGCTAGTGAAGACGACCCTCTTCAGCTTTCCTTCCTCACCTGCCGCGATGTCGCTTTCGCGTCCAGCTCGACCGTAGAGCAGAATGCGGAGTACGAATATCCCAGTAAAGCTGGTAGCGTCGAACCGCGCATCAGCGTCATTCAGCACCCCTCTCTGAGACCTTGCAACGCACAGAAAGAGACGATTCGGGAAAAGGGCAGTGTATCCTGTTATCAAACAGAGACAAGTCGCAGACCTGCAGGAAAACGGGGGGTCAAGGAAAGTAAAGGAAATGAATAGGTATGAACTCGAAGACCGTCTAAAGAAGCTCGAAACGATCAAGAAGGAAATCCATACATTGGATTCTTGGGACAACGAGTCCGACCGCATTATTGGCCATTTCTTCCATTCCCTGCCCATCACCACCTGTGCCTCCGCACCCTCGGACCACGACTCTAACGAGAACAAGTTCACCGTCGATGCGTGTGTCTGCAAACTGGACCGTTGAAGCTCGGCGCTCAAAACTTTCTGATCAACGTAGTCGACCTTGGAGGCGATGGTGATCGGTACGCATTGGCCTAGATGGTCGCCACCATAAGCTCAAGTATGTTACGAAATCTGACAACATGCGACTCCTAAAGCAGGAGGGGTTCACTCCCATTGACGAGATGGTTGATTCCACGATGACAGATGTGGAAGACGCCAACGACTATCTTCGGGTGGGCAAGAGGGGGGGGGGCAACTGGCCAATAGTCTACCGTTGCTCCGAACCTATGACTTCCCTTCCTTGAATGGCCCTGCCTCGATGACGAATTTCTGGGCATTGGAGTGGGGTAATTTCCTTCCTGACATTGGGCCGGGAAGTTTTCTCTGTTAAGGGCGATTCGGGCACTACTGTGTTTGACGTCGAGTATAGGATCGTTGGTTTGTTGACTAGTGGCTTTAGGACGAGCGAGTATGCTGATACTGCATATGTGACGCCGGGAGAGTCTATTGTTTTTGAGCGTGGAATAAGGTGTTTTCCGTGGTTGAGAAGATTCAGCCCGTCTACTATCTCTTCCACTTTCCTTTGCACTCCTTCATCCTCCTTTGCTCAACTTATCTTTATCTCATTTACGACGTTTTAGTAGTAATTTATTTGCTTGCATTGCTTGCTAATGTAGCTACGTTGACTTGGTATGCGCCTTGCCTTGTTTTGCGGTCTATTCTATCTATTTGTGAAAATAATCGACACGCTGAAGTTCGTCGTCATACATGTGTACGCTGTCAAAGTTTACTACGTTCACGTAATTTACAGTGTTCTGTACCATAGCACATCATGTCAAACTGGATCTATTCACTAGAATCTGAGTCCTGACTGTAATCATTCCTCCACTGTTTGACAAACACGCTTATAACCGCAGCAGCCTCAGGCTTTCGGGCCTAAAAATACAGCAAAACTGATGTCAGAGGCTGCCTCGGCGCAAGAAACAATGACTCACTTTCAGGGGGTCAGTGAATCTCTGCAGACTCCCTATCCATTCGTCAAAATAATCACATAACCATCCGCCCAGACGATGCAGCAGAGGCAACAAGTTGTTGATTTTCTGCCATCCACCGTTCTGTGTGAAGCTAACGACTTCTTCATCATCAATAGCAAGGGCGCCCTTCAAGAAATTTGGCAGGCACTCGACGGCTTCCTTCAGAGAACGCCTATAAAGCTTCGGGAGAGGGAGGTCCTCCCACTTGGCCGGTACTAAAACAGAGGGTTACAAATCCAGCCAGTAACCAACCAGGATATACGCACGAGAGTCAAAGTCTAACAGACATTCGATGATTTGTTGCATAAAGCAGCTTGTGAGGTGCGTGTAAACCCGATCTTGCGGTACAAACAAGTCTTTTGCACGACTTGGTTCCTGCAAAAAGTCGGAGAAGGATTTGTGGTACAGACGCAGACGAAAATCACCATAAACATCCGTTTCAAGAGCCACAAGGGAACGGAGGTCCGAGATTAGAGTTTCTTCCGCCCTGGCTTCCAGGCATAGCATCGCAGAGAGAAGATCTGCTGCAGGGCGTTCCACGATAAGAAATCTAGAACCATCAGCTCCAGTAGCACCCATATGGTGCGCCTTGAACAGCAAAAGAAAGTCGCGTCCATGATGGCTCTCGACAGCTTCGTACGCGTTCTTTGCCGCCAACAAAATGTTGGTATAAAGCCTGTCAAGTGCCTCAAATGGTCGTGTCGCTTGTCCTTCGTGTGGCGTCCAGGTGAGGACGATCTTCAGCATCTTCTCGGGAGAGGCTCGACGCTCCGATATGTATTTGTAGGCCGTCGCGACGTAGATGAACTGCCCAGACGCAGCTCCGACCAAGGTCTCGATGTCGCCCTCGCTGAACCATTGGGGATTGCGGATGCGTAGGCCGATGTCTTCGAATCTCCTCCGCAGGTATCGACGCATATCTTCAGAGGCGTCGTACTTGTCACTGAGCTGAATGTGGTATGCTACCTTGCGTAGAAGCCCACCAGGCTCGAGCGCGGTATGGATAGCTATTTCTGGCCTGCTGGCGATAAAAACGCGGAATGGAAGACCGTTGACGAGGATGCAGTGTTTGATAGCCGCCAATAACTCTTCTTGTTGATCTTCAGCACGCCGTCGATCATCAACGTTGACGGGGGTAATGCCGGGGATAATGCCTGAGGCGGTGTTTGGTGCCCCATTGCACTCGTCGAGGCCGTCAATGAGAATGGCGTACGGAAAGGTTTTGCTGCCAATTTGCTGACTCCTTCGGACACTCTTGAAGGGGCGAACAATGAGGACATCCATCTGGGATTTTAATGATTGGGAGAAGATGTGGGGATCGTGTGCCACAGCAGCTGCGACGGAGCTTCGGAAGAGGTGGTGTTTTAATCCCATCTGGTAGGCAATGGTCGGGACAATGAAGGAAATGTTGTTCCGAGTGGGGTCTGTTGACGAGAGGAAGAACGCTGCGGAAAGGATATTTGACTTCGCGCAACGTGTGGCTATCGTTTGCTGCAGCGCCGATTTCCCCGAACCGGCAGCCCCCGTCATGCACAGTAAGCGCTGAGGGGCGTCGGGATCTTGGATCCGTTCCATGATCTCGTCAATGACCTCAACGCGAGTGTCTTCATCGCATTTTGGAGCGTCATATCGGGCCCTTGAGTTGTGAAGAGCATTTGGGGCGATGTTCTTCGACAGCAGCGCCCACCCTGGAAGATCGACAACGTGGGATCGAAGCATGGTTCAGTGATGTCCATCTTCTTGGTGGAACTGACATACCATCTATTGACCTATCACCTGTACCACCTTCTGTACTCATAGACACATGGCAACCTTCATAGTAGTTCACATCTCCCATTCGAAAGCCACTGGCACCAGCGAGGAATGTCTTTGTACCGCCGTGGACCCTTGGCACTGCGGGACTGTCGTCTGGTGGCAGCGTTGGATGTAGCTGGTATGGGGGTTGTGGAAGAAGGTCTCGATTGCCAGGCACCGAGAGCGGAGCACTCTGCGAGGACCCGACGACGTTGTTTTCGCTCCTAGGTTGCCGGGTCGGGGGCTGATATTCGTAGCTTTGAGGAGTCGAGTAGTCCACAGGAAGCGATACATCGGGGACTGAGCGTATTGAAGCTGCACTTGCGATCCTACGTGAGTCTCGATGACGGTCACCAGTAGGTCCGCCACCGCGAGCGCCGCGGGGCAATAAGTGTTTCTTCTTGGACTTTGACTTTGGCCATGGGGGCATCGTACAGGATGGAGTGATGATGAAGATGAAGGTAGGACACAAGAAGGGAATGCTGCACTAGCACCGTGTGGTGGCAGGCAGGCACGAGGCGTGTATGCGGTGGCTGCGTTGAAGCCCGAATTGGGTAGACGCTCAAAGCCACTGGCGTCCAGACTGTAGTAAGTCCGATAACCAAGCTATGTTGAAGTTGGGGGGTGGGCGTTCAACATGAGGAGGGGGCGGTAAATTGGAGACAGAGAAACGTCACCCGTTCTCGGCGGACGCTGAGGAAGAATCATTTGGGTATGAGGCCAGAACCGAGGCGGTCCTGACCACCGAAGTCTCCGAGTTTACGACTCAAGTCTACCCAGCTCCCGAGCACGCCCTACGATCACTAGGTCTGCGCTAAGGTCCCTTCTCCTCGTCATCTTCTTGCTTCCAAGCCCATCAGCGGAACCCAGTCGTTTTCTCCCGGTCTAGCCACCCCATTCTCGGCCCCTATTTCAGCCCCTTGCTCCGCCTCTCCCTCTAGTAGATTGCCTAGGCCTCCGTCACCTGCTTGCAACGCTATCTTGAGTGAGCCTCAACCGGTCAACGGACAGGCATTAGCTGTGGTAGCCCCATGACCGTAATCGTGATGTTTGGTCGGCATTTTGACAACGACAAGGTGTGTGGGTCAGTCGCGTTGGTCCCACTCCACAGCATGATTCTAGGAGTTTTCTTGCAGTCGGAGTTGAGCCCAATTGGGGACGTCTTGGGGGGATGGATATGCGGACAAAGGGGGGACGATGAAAGCGTCGAAAACACCTTCACTCAATCTCGAGAGGAGCGAGAGTGGGCATTGCTCAGACCATGGTATGAGTCCATTGCCGGGACAGGTGAAATGAAGTCGGAGGTTGTGTTTTGTAGGCAGAATTTTGAAAGCCTAGATAGTCATTCAGTTATACTCAGTCATGGACTCATGACGCATGAGATTCGTAGAAATGGAAGAAACTCACAGTACAGCTGCAATCAAATCCAACTGGGCAATAAGCCGACTGAAGAGTGACTGGCCAGGCTGCAAAGGTGAGACACATGGTATCTCTGCATTTCAACTGCTGTCGCCAGCCGATTTGCGAGTTCCCCGAACTAGATCAGGACTCCCACAAAAGGAAGCGTGTTTGTTCTTCCCTCCTCCAATGCCACGTAGGATCCGCTGGAGCACTAGCGTTGTAAGTTCGTTGGTGAACCTCCCAAACGGCCAAGAGAAGATACATAGACTGAGAGAAACAACACTTTAGAGGATCCTTGTGAGGGCGTAGGTCATCTTTCCTCGCACCTTTGCCCTCTGTTTCCACTCAGCCTGCCACCCTTCATGTCCATTGGGTTCCACTGCTGTTGAAAAAACGTTTGATGCATGTCGTCGGGCCAGGATGGGATACTGGCATAGTAGCAATGCAGAGGAGGAAGTGGGCAGCTCTTCGAAATTTTGTCCAGCTCAACGTCATTGGACTGGCTATTGGCTCGATTTGGTCCCTCGGAACCGATCGGATTTGGGTCTCAAGATCTGACGCCCCGTGGGTGAGTCGCCGAGATACGTAGTCCCATCCCACCTCCCCCTGCTGCTGCATAGGATCGTCCATATTGTCGTCCCCATCCATTCCCACTAGAGCACCGTTGGGACGCCGCGAAGAGGACGCTCCTCAGCTTCGGATTCGAAGAACGAATGGCATCCTTGGACGCCTTGTGCTTGTTCGCGGTCATAGATATCGTTCCAATTCATTATCTAGGTGGGTGATGAGAGGAGGAGGAAAGTGGTACGGAGAGGGAGTGGAGGAATTGGTGGTCAGTCAGGTCAGCTTGGGTTGGACGTGGAAGAATGAGAACCATAACGATCACAGCTTGGCAAGACGTGTGATGCTCAATCCATTTCTCCAGGAAATTTTGACGCACATTCAACGCCTCCAACCAGTCTTTTCAGGCACATCCCCCTTTCTAGGCTCGAACTATTCCCTGATCTTGATAATCTAAACCCTTGGGCTCAAGCAGAATATTAGAGACAGCCCTACGCTCCCATTCACTTTCTATGGCTACATACACTCCTCTACTCAGCGTTCTTCAAGATGAAGGTTCCAACATGTACTTCTGTAGCCTCCCACCAGGCTCAAGTTGATTTCCAGGTCGGACTCACCTAGGCATCCCTAGCGTATCGTCTGTGGTCCAAGGCCAGATTATCATCGCCTCATCAGCATCGGTCCTTGCGGTTCAACGTTCAACCCCGCTGGCGGCCCTCCGAGAGAATACGCAAGAATCAAGTTCACCTTCTGAGATGCTGAATGTTCTTCGCGTGCGGAACCCAAGTTTCAGGACTCTGCAGAGTTTGCGAACGCAGCCGCCGACCTTCTAACTCCCGCCTCGTTTACACTTGGAACTACAACATCGACGGCGGAATATCTTGATACTGCTGTTACTCAGGGATTCTACGTCACTAGCACAGGCGACCTTCCAAAACTTTACTTCCTCATCTTCCGCCACGTCGTTTTCCTGTCTAGATAGACCGTAGAGAACAATGTC
Source organism: Candolleomyces aberdarensis (assembly GCA_004126415.1). NCBI lineage: Eukaryota > Fungi > Basidiomycota > Agaricomycetes > Agaricales > Psathyrellaceae > Candolleomyces > Candolleomyces aberdarensis. The sequence continues at coordinate 17,085 of SDEE01000858.1, forward strand.
ATACGAATAACCCACCAAAGCTGGTAGCCTCGAATTGCACATCGGCGTCATCCAACCCTTTGGAACCCTGCAACAGAATAAAAGGAGATGGACTCAAAAAAGGGAAGTGTATCCTTTGATCAGAGACGACAACGGGGTCAAAATAAATTAAAGGAAATGAACAAGTATGAACTCGAAGGGCGTCAAAGAAGCCCAAAACGATCAACTGGAAGGATCTCCATACCTTGGACCCGTGGCTCCGCTCCCTCAGACCACGGCTCTAGCAATAACAAGCTCAACCTCCATTTGTACGTCTGCGAACTCGATCTGTCGAGGCTTGGTACTAGAAACTTCCTAGTTGCCCTCAGAGGCATTGGTGATCCGTAGGCATTTGCCAGGACGGTCTACAGCCATAAGCTGAAGTGCGGCATAAATACGACATGCGACTCCTAAAGCTGGAGGGGTTCACTCCCATTGACAAGATGGTCAATCCCATGGCAACAGCTATCGTCCAGTGGGCAAGAGTGGAGGGGTGACCGGATTCACGTTCGGCAAAGTCAATAATTTCCCAACCTACAACTTCTCTGCCTTAAATTCCACCGCTTCTATGACGAATTTCAGGGCATTAGAGTGGGGTATTCCGCTGGAGACGATTCGGGCGCTACTGTGTTTTGTCGAGAATAGGATCGTTGGTTTGCTGACAGGTGGCTCTGGGACCAGTGATCATCTTGATATTGCGTATGTGACGGGTGGCGCTGGGCAGGAGCCTCTGTCTGTTTTATCTATAAAACCAGGGCTCTTGCCCTAGCAGTCAAAATAATTAAGCCAGGGCAATGGCCTGTCCTGTCCATCACTGGCATGATTGATTGACATCAGGAAGCCGGTTGGCAGCTGGCGGATCTGTGCCATAGCAACCGACTCAGAAGGAAGTTATAGAGAAGTAATTTATCATAAAGAAGTTATAAAGAAGTAATTTACAACAGAAAACAGAAGTCAGAAAACAGAAGTTCCTTCCTTGCTGTGTCTGTCCCTCATGTGTGCCCCTGTAAAAAATATGTCAAAATCAATAAAATTTAGGAAACAATCTACTGCAGTACAGAAAATGGCCATCCCAACGCCTGCGCCTCCGGCGCAGAGATTTGATATACCTGGGCCCTAAGCCCTAAGCTAACCCTAAATCCCTAACCTTAAATCCCGAACCCTAAATCCCGAACCCTAAGCCTGGCGCGCGGAGTTTGAATATTGACACTGCCACTGGCCGGGCAGTTGCCCTGGCTTTATAATTTTGATTTTGTGGGCTCACCCCTGGTTTATAGAAAAACTGCACAGGGTGTGGTGTGGTGGAATGATAGCTTTGGAAGTCAAGCAGGTGTCAAAATTACACGGAGACAAATATGGCAAGGAATCACACATGAGATGATCAGGATAATTGCTCAAGACTCTAATATCAATCTAACTACTACTACTCAGCTAAAGATTGATGATTTAGCTGCTTATGCTTTTGAAGTTTTGGGCAACAATGGAAAAATCAAAGCAGCTGAAGGGCACTCTTGTAAAGAGTGCTCTCATCCTTACCAATTTGGACCAAACAAGCTAAATAAAAATCCTGATGATTATGAACCTGTCAATATGTGTGTGGTTGATGGGATTGTAATGGCTCCAACTGTAAGTCATTCAGTTTATTTTTTGTATGTGGTTGACTAATAATGTCTTTTTTAGCACTGTGCTTATCCTAATTGTGTTCAGACTTTAGCCAATGCTAGAGGTGAAGCATTCTGTCATCAGCATCTTGAATAATATGGAAATCGCTGCCACATTGTGGACTGTGAAAATGCATGTGTTAACAACACCAAAGCATGCCACATTCATCAAGCTGAATGGAAAAAATATCATGATGCTCATAGCAGAAGCAATCTTTCTGGAATATGTTGTATGTTATCCCAGCCTAATGAGCAGCTTCCTTGGCAAAGTCATCCATCTCAGCAGACTGCAGCTGCTCATGATGACCCAGAGCTTGATGATGATAATATCTCATCTCAAAAAAAGCACTACTTTGGCCCTGCAAAGTTTTATTGCACTGAAACTGCTTGCTATTCTTGTGGTGTTGTGATTGGATGGGACCTCTTTGACAGAGCTGAATCACCAACCAACATCTTGCGTTTTCTGGAGCATATTTTCCCTACATCTG
>SDEE01000859.1:0-19249 GCA_004126415.1 Candolleomyces aberdarensis
GTTTAGTGGCTACTGCACCTGGGAGAACCCCGGAGGCCCGTCTGTCAGACACATACAAGACAAGCCCGGCAGCCGCTGTGTAATATAAAGGGTTCTCATTTCCTGCAGCCCCTGGGGCTAGACTGTTAAACATGGGATTTAAGCAATGTGGGCTGGTATGTATAGTATGGGTGTATGGGACTGCCATATGTGCAAGCAGATCAGTTCGTGACAGTCCATCACTTGGGAGACGAATGACTAACGGTATAATCATCGTTAGACAAGGCCATGGTGGATTTAGTTTGCGAGCAAAGACACTGCCCCGGCCTGTCGAAAATCGTAAAAAGTGAAAGGATCGACACAAAGGTGACGTCAGGGCTATGGATTACAGGCTACGCCAGGCTGATTGAAACCGAAGGCGCTGTCTCCTTCGACTACCAAGAATCATAAACGGTCCATACGCGCTGCTCATATCGTCTGCCTCGAGCGTCATGCATTGATACCCGAGGCAGGGATGAGAAAATCTGACCAATGTCTACTCGGATGGACGCCATATCCTTCAAGCTCAACCAATATTTTGTCAATATTGACACGGCCTTACAGGTGGGTATCTGAAAGCTTAACAGATGCAAAAAGGACAAATAACTTAACAGCAATGGCAGGTAACGGGCATATGCGTCGATCTATCTTTCATCAAAGCTGGACACGGTCTTGAGGGTGCGTATTTCAAAGCATAACAATCGTGAAACAGAGCGAGTGATTTAGGCAATGTGCGTCGTCTACTCATCTTATGTTAACGCTCGACGTGGCCTTAACGGAGCGTAGCCGGAAGCGTTTCTATCGTGAAACAGGCCTCGCAGGTCCATAGCTCAAAGCGTAGCATTCATCCGTCTTTCGTCAGCGCACGATAGGAAATGCAGCCGATGTGCGTATGCATCCATCAATATTTTGTCAGCGCTCGACACGGTCTTGCAGGTGCGTATCTCAAAGCGTAATGGTTGCAGAACTCAATTGATAATTGGATAGCGATTGAAGGCGAGGGACGTATGCATCCATCCATCTTTCGTGGGCGCTGGATACCCATGGCAGCGACCAAGACCAAGACGCCTTGGACTACTTACGCCCATTGCGCGCACACACCTCAACCGTCCACACATCACCTGTAGGCACATGCTCGGATCTCTCATCTCCTTACTCACTGAGCGATTAGCTCATATTCAGGCGCCCAAGGTCAATACTGCAAGAAAATAATTCATATTCAACGGTGCTGGTGGAGCATATCATGGTTGACGGTCGTATAGGTGCATGTCCTGTTTCAGCTCAACGACCCTGCTCAGAACATCCGTCTTAGCTACCTCTTTGTGCTACACAACCCTCATCGTATCTCGAAACTCCCCGACTATTAGAACAAAGAGAGCATTGGGCGTGCAATTGGGAAGAGCGACTTAGAAACCTAAGTCCTCTACATCACCTCTTCAAAGCTCGACATGGTCTTCCAGGTGCAATACCTTGAGGGATGGTGATTACAGGTGACGTGCGTATGCATCGATCTATCTTTCTCTACACGGCCTTACAGGTGCGTAGCCCGAAGTATACCTATTGTGAAACAAATGAATAACATAACCATTGGCAATCGCAGGGGACATGCGTCGGCATCCATCCATCTTTCGTCAAAGCTCGAAGGCACCCTGAATTCTGGTTACGCACTCGACTTCTATCGTTTACCCTACTATTCAGGGAGCAAGACTGATCATTGCTGACTCCTTCGACAGAAGGCGCTACAAATAAATGTAACAGGACGAGAGACACGGCTCCAATCCTCTGCCTCGAGCGTCATGCATTGATACCCGAGGCAGAGTCACGAAAGTCTGATCGAGGTCAACTCACCAACATGACTCTACCCACTCGAATGGACGCCATATCCTTCAACTTCATCTTTTATCCATCAATCTTTCATCAACACTTGACACGGTCTTACAGGTGCGTATCTCGAAGCGTAACGGTGACAGAACAGAATCAATAATTTGATAGCGACTGAAGGCGACTTGCGTACTCATCCATCCGTATTTCGTGAGCACACGATAGCAATTGCAGGCGACATGCGTATGCATCTGTTTATCTTTTGTCAGCGCTCGACATGTCCTAGCAGGTGCATATCCCAAAGTGCAACGGTTGCAGAACAGACTTAATAATTTGATAGTGTTTGAAGGCGACGTGCGTATGCATCCGTTCACCTTTCGTCAGCGCTCGACATGGCCCAGCAGGTGCGTATCCCTAAGCGTAATGGTTGCAGAACAGCCTTAATAATTTGATAGTGATGGAAGGCGACGTGCGTATGCTTCCCTTCATCCTTCGTCAGCGCTCTCCATCTTTTCAATGCTCGAGACGTAACGGTCGCAAAACAGACTTAATAAGATGATAGTAATTGAAGACGACGTGCATATGCATCCGTTCATCTTTTGTCAGCGCTCGACATGGCCTTGCAGGTGCGTATCCCGAAGCGCGACGGTTGTAGAATAGACTTAATAATTTGATAATGATTGAAGGCGACATGCGTATGTATTCGTTCATCTTTTGTCAGCGCTTGACAGGGTCTTGCAGGTGCGTATCTTGAAGTGAAACGGTTATCTTGTTAACGCTCAACATGGCCTCACAGGTGCATAGCCCGAAGCGTAACAGTCGTGAAACGGAAGGCTGCACTCATAACTCAGCAAAACACCATGTCGAAATTCAGCAAACGAGAGGACTTCGACAGGGAGATGACGTCAAGGCTAGTACTCAACGAAGGGGGCCAGACAGGCAGAGTGGATGACACGATAGGCGAATTCGTCAGCCGCCTAGGATGTAACGGACTTGTAGAAAATCAATAAAAGAGAGTAAAATAACAGGATGGTGACGTCAGGCTATTATCCGACGAAGCTGGTCTGACGGTCGAAGAGGATGAAACCAAACGTAGCAGTCCAGCGGACGTCGAAAAGGAGCGAGAGGTGAGGCTGACCATCAGACCTCGTCCAAAAATAATGAATGGCAGCGTGAAGCCTTGACGGTCAGCCAGTGGTTGACATAGCAGAAAGGATAAAAGGCGCTCAAGCTTGACTCCAGGACAGCCCACCTCTTTCTGCGTCTCTCTCTATCCTTTTTGCCTCACCAACTCGTCCCTCCTGCCCTACCGTCTGCTCTACTTTCATCCCCCATCATGTGTCTCGTCCCTCATTCCTCGATGACGACTTCGTACAACGAAATCGAAATCAATCTACCCGGTCGTCCAGACTACATGCCTCCCGTGTTTATTGCCACCAACCACCCCAAGATGCCTTCATGTCTTGCTGGGAAGGCATACGTCCTCAAATATAAGACGGACGAATGCAGTCGGACTGCCCGCTCAATGAAAGAGCGTGAACTCAAGATTCCACAAGGGAAGGACGCCGAATTAAAGGCGATAGGTGGGTACTTTGGCTGACAATCCAGGATACTTTTTAACCGATTATGCAGGATTCTTGAAACTTGAGCCGGGCGACATTGTGTTTGGACGAGATACAAGGCACGGCGCAAAGCCTGGAAACGACGTGATCTTAGCATGGGCAAATGGCAAGTGAGTATTAATATCCCTTCTTTAGTGTAAGATAAATCGCTAATTGGCAAAATTTATCGTCCAAATTCTAGGGACCTTTTCAGCAAGGAAGAGTGCAACAAACTTCAAAGCGCGACGGACAAAGCATTTGGCTCGATGGAAGAACGTAAAAAAGAGTCCGTTCGCTTTGAGCGTCTGCCAAACGCTAAGCCAGTTAGCGGCAGCAAACGTTGCTATACCTTTGGACCGTCGAGTGAATACGGAGTAGACATTGTTGCGCCTTGCTCAACGCTGAAGTGTGACAAGGGCTCTACGGAATTGACAGAATACGCAAAAACTGTCAAGGATATACTCAGCGTAAGCAGCCAATGCCATACATCCATGTTGTAGAGTGAACTTAAACTTGCAAATTAATAGGCCGTCTCAATTCTCGCAGTGAAGTCCCTGGAGACAGGGCCGTCAGAAGTACTGGATATTATCAAAGGGCAGACGAATGTTATAGGGATGCCTCGAATCGGCTATGAGGGCAACTGGGCATTTCCTGCTGTCCAGGTGAATTTGGCAGCAGCCAATGCATGGGAAACAGGTACGATCTGTTGGACCAACAAGTATGCATGAGTCTGACTGTAAACCACAGGCGCTTCATTGGAAGGAGTCATGGGAGCGTTCGGAGCACCTCACGGTGATGATAAGGACGCAGAGGGCTGTTTTTCAAACTTATTCGCTTTTCCTCAACTACCCCCTGGATACGATCCAGGCCGCTTCTTCTTACTTTGGCTTGGAGTGTACATTACCCTTGATCAGTGGACAACTCTTAACTTCTCTGGAAGGCAAGCTCATGGAGGAACTGCGCCAGAAGCACCACCCGGAGTGACACCAGCACCACACGCTCAACGCTTCAACATTGTGTCATATCCTAAGGAAACCATGATAAGCGGTTGCGCAAACTACACGATGGCCGCTAGGCCGACTGATGAACCCAAGAAGGCCACGTCTGCGCATGGAAAGGAGGTCTACCGTACTGCTCAGATCACAAATTCCAAGTAAGCTCGTTGACAAATAGATGATAATACCACTTCTGATTATAAGCTTGTAGTGATGATATCACTCCGCCACTGCTGCCTAACAGAGCGTGCTGGTTTCGTGAAGGGACGGCGGTACTTCCCAACGCTAGTCTCTTGCAGGTCGTTGCTCGGTTTGGACTTGAATCAATTGGGCATATGGTTTCTCAAATCGCAAGCGACAAGGGCTTCGAGATTGATGAAGAGAAATTAATGTCGTCTATCAGTTGCCTCGATGAGAAGGGAAACCGATTGACAGCTTCTTCAACCGAATACACTCCGTCGTATGGGCACACGAGAACTGTCAAAGCTAGAGCGGAGGCGACAAGAAAATTCAAAGAACTGTGCACTAAAACAAGAGGCTACTACCCCAACAAACTGTATCGACCAAGAGAAGAGAAGGCTAGCGAGAAGGAAACGAAGCCTACGACAGCTAAGGTGCCCAAAAAGGACAAGAAGGTCAAAACGTCAACAAAAGTAAAAACACGATCACAATCAAAATCTCGAACGTATGCACGCATCGGTTAGTATTTTAGTTTACACAATGCCGATGTATAATATTTATTAATGATATGACAGACTTAATGGACGATGATCAATCTGAAATTGAGATGAGTGAAGGGGAAGAAGGATATGGCTATGATCAGAGTTCCGATGAGTGGGAACAAACGATGGAGCAGTCACAGTCTACTACAAGGCTATCACAGGGAGTGGATGAGCAAGAGTTTGACTATGGATATGACGATATGTATGTTGCGGAAGGCGAGAGTCTGGGCGAATCAACGGAGGTTGAGATCCAGCTCAGAAATGAGGGTGAAGACCATGCGCTAGCTGGTGAAATGGAGGATGTCAGAAGCCAGGAGGAAGAAGTTGGTGGCAGAGATTGTGGAAATGTGTGGGGATCTAGAGGCGGAATGAATGAGCATGCAGGAATCGTGACTTCTGGCAGCAATAGACAGGATGGAGAGATCGAGGAAGAAGAGCATGTGGCAGAAGATGTTAGCGTGGATGACACAAGGTTAAGCTCATGCGAATTGCTGCCTGCTGTACCAGTATTCAACCTGAACAATCAACTCCAGCATAACCACGGTGATGATCAAATGGAGATGGATTGCAGCAACATATGCAGCAATGACCTGGAGGATGGGGATGGCACTAGAGAAGCTCAACAGTCCAAGAGTCCTTACAAGTTCCTGAACGTCCTAACCGCTAAATCAATTAAGCGAGAGCTGAAGCATCTGCGCAAAGAGCAGGCTCTAGTTAACTCATTGCAAGATGAGCGCAGGATGGCAGGTCAACAAGTGAGAACTGAAAGGCTTGTAAATGTATGTCACAAGCTTGAGACTGCACCAACATCTTCCACTGCTCCTAGTGATGTGAAGGAGATCATTAAGCTTGCAACTCAAGCAGGAAGTGATGTTTTGGTATGGGAAGGATTGTTGAGGGGTCATCGAGCGCGCTTGATGGATGGTGAAAGGGCTCTGTGGAAATGGATTGATCATACCATACCCGAGTCAATTGGGACTATACTCAGGAATGAAGGAATGGGTGGAACCCTGGCTACTCATGGCTCTTCATGGTTAGAGATACTATGCCTGTCAGTACAGGACATGGTTTTCTTTGGCAAACCAGTACTAGAGTTGGATCCAAATCAGCATCAAGGTCTGCAAACCCTGACTTCAGCAGTCATCAGCTATGTCAACCCTGCAAAGACGAGGACTTATGACCATGCACGCATCAAGCAAAGAGTGGTGGAAGGGGTGCAATCCATAATCATGGAAGTCCTCCACTTTCCTCCATGCAAGCTACGGCAACGAGCATGGGTTATTTCCATCCTTCAAGAGATGTGTGGACCGGCAATATTAGGATTGGATATCACCTGGGATATATACAAAAACTTCAAACTCACCAATTTCCTAACAGTAGACCAGTATCGCCGTGTCCACAAAAGCTCAGAATGCTTGAATGGGTTCAAGGAAGCCTTGGGGGATCATGGAGTGCTGAAAGAGGGAGACCCTGTTGCAGAGCTGTTTGAGGAGTTTGCAGAGGGATTCTCAGGCAAGGTGGGGGAAAGGCAGGAATATATTGAGCTGGATCTACTCATCGACATAGCACTTGGGGTTTTGGAGGGGAGAAAGGAGAATGGGAATAAAGAATTCAATGTCCTTCGGTCAATGATGAAAGGACATCCAAATTCTTTTATGCCTTTCAGAGAATGCACGCCTGACCGTAAAAAGGGGAGAGCAGACGGAGGACCTTATTGTATCAACAACATTGCAACAGAAGCAGGGATATTCAGTGCGATGGCATGGAGGGGGGCAACATACGATACCAAATTCTCAGAAAAAGCAGGATTGATGTTCGAGGGGCTGAATGGATATATAGCAGCAGTGAAGCATGAACGCGACACAAATCCAGCGGCAACAAGTGATGAATACTTCTGCAAAAAAGGAGCTTATGGTCGTGCCAATGCGGGAAGGCAGCTCGATAATGTGATCACTTACTGGAACACACTGCAAGACATGGATGCGGAAGAAAGCTGGTCCCAGTTCATTTGTCAGATCCCTAGGCCTAGTTTCACAGAAACGTACCAGTATTTCCGACCAACAGCTAGCCCAACCAAGAGATTCCCTCAGCTTGGTCCACTAGGAACATACTTGTTAGTGTGTGATTTAGCGTACGCAGGAGTATGTGACATGCCAACAATGAATGAAGTTGCAAGGTGCATTGTACAGAACGCAGCAGGGTCGCTAAAGGGATTGGTCAAGCTGGGATTTGTGGATATGGATGATAGCAAGTTCTCTTCAAACCGACGGATTGCGCAGGTAGTGGAAGGTTTGAAGGCTGTCCAGACACATATTGAAAACAAGTACTCTAGCGATCAGACGGCAATGATGTGTCTTGACTTGATATGCGTTGAGCATATGCTTTGTAAATATAACAGGCATTTCAGTCTCTTAGACAAGGCAAAGGCCAAGGACAGCGAGTTGTGATGTTGTACGAAGATAGATAGAACAGTAGAGTGGATTGATAATCACAATATAGCATATTTTTATTTAAGTATAAGCACGATAAAAGTACGAAACACGACTGAAAGAGTAGTTGAATACTTGACTACGAAGGAAGTGAGTAAAAGAAAGGAGTAAATGAATACTCTAAAATGACGTAGACAAAGTTATAATCACATCTTTGTTTATGAATAAGGGCGATGAAAGAACAGACATAGGAAGAAAGAGTAGTTGAATACCTGACTATGAATGAAGTAAATATAACAAAGAAGTAGATGAATACTCTAAATTGACGTAAACTAAGTACGAGCAACAGGCTTCTTAGTAGTACCAGATTGTTTAATAGGGGAGCCTGGGATGGACTTCTTGTTGGGAGATGAAAGGGGCTTCTTCGGGGAGTCAGAGAGAACATCATTCATGCTCTTACCTGGGACAGCCAACACAACCACCCATTGGACGTAAAACTTGAGCCTCCAGTCACCCCTCCAGGAGAAACCATGAGCGATGTAGCCAACCATAACAAGAGAGCGAGAAGGAGCCTCGCCCTTCCAGAGAGGTAGCTTCTTCGACAGGTTGAGCAAATCAAAGCCCATCTTGAAGTTGTTCAAGTTCTTCCCGGTGCCATCATAGATGGGAACTGTGTCAAGCGTAAGAGAGGGGAAAAAAAGAGCGAAAGAGATGCATACTTGTGTCGTCAGGAGAGAAGATACGAGGACGGGTGCCAGCGGAACTAAAAGTTCCAGCTGTAGCAGCCTTACCAGGGCTTCCAGTTATCGTCTTCTGAGAGGCAGGAGGAAACAAAGTGGAAGCGTTGAACTTTCGGGGTTCCTCTTGATAAAATCTCAGGGTCAGATGGAACGGAAGATAGAGAGAGATATAAGGGACGCACTGTTGGAAAGAGGTGTTCTGGTCTCATAGGAAAAAATGGTGTTCTCTGTCAAACGTATCTTCAACTCTTCCTTGCGAAAGAACGTATTGAAAAAGGCCTTCTTTCGCTCAAAGAACCAAGTATGGTCGATGATCTGAACGTGCCTAATACCTCCACCAAATGAAGGGTCAACACTGGTAAGATGAGAGGCAACAATACCGCCAAAGTCGACAAAGGTACAAGTGTAGTTGTTCAGATGGGCCTCCCACTTGATGGTATCGTCGAAGTTGGCATCTTTGCTGAACATCCCAACAAACTTGGCCTTAAAACGCAAAGGGTCAGCAGTTGCAGGGCAGGCAACGCTGTAAGACTGAGTGAAACCCATCAACCCCATGAGCTTACTGTTGAAAAAAGTCAAAACGGAGAAAGAGAGCCAAGTAAATCATGAACATACTCTAGGCTGATGGAACGAGGATGAGGGGCAGTTGCACCATCGTATACAACGCCAAGCTCCTTCCAGGTATCCATTGTCATGACAGTGCCTGTTGTGTCCTCCAGACAACGACCAGCATCTGCATCAACAACATTGTGAGGACTACAAACAGACGGAGGATTAGACGTAAACAGGGGAAAAGAGTGAAGGGAGACCCATACACCAAGTTAGGAAGGGTGAACTGGTCGTAGAACGACAAGCTATCCAAGACAGGGTCCTTGTCAATATCGCCAACTCCAGACATGTCGTATGGCGGCAAAGAGCTAAAGAAGAGGGTATTAGAAAGGTAGAAGCAAGAGACAGACAGGACCTGCTTACGGAACCACAAAGTCATAGTTGGCCCTACCAGCGACAGGGATGGTATGATCGAAGAAAGCTTCAAGATCCCAATCACCAGCTTCGCCCACACTAGCCTCTTCATCCTCGTCAACCTCCTCAGCAAATTTGTCTACCACCTCTTCAAGTTCTTCAGCCTCTTCGGCATCCTCGCCTTCTCCAGGACCAGCAGACAAGTCATCTTCTAGGCCAGCATCTGAACCGTCTTCAACAGGAGTAGGAGAGCGAGGAACAGCCTTCTGCATTGGCAAATCAGAATAAATAATAGAAGAGGAAAAGACAATGCATACCTTTGTACGCGGCTTCTTTCTGCATTGAAAAATCGAACCCAGAGTTAGTGAGAGAGGAAAAGAGGGAGTAAAGGTAGCAAGCTTACGGAGAAGGACTCTCATGCTGAGGAGAGAGCCCTCGCTTGGCATGGCGAGTAGGACGTTTGGGAGTCTGGGGAGGATCCGGGTAGGCAAGATCGCTAAAAACCATAAGAAAGATGAAACAATAATGCAAAGATAATACGCTACCCAGGCTCTGAGTCAGAAGAATCGAGCTCAGCCTTAGACTTGGGAGCTGTTTTCTTAGCTGCAGCTTTGCAAGGAGAGCGAGAAGGGGCCATCAGAGCAGAGTGAGAGTAGACGGGGAAATGGGAAGAAAGGATCCTGACGGAAAGAAGGAAAAAGTGAGGGCCTTTTAAGGTGATCAACAGTAGGCAAGCTGACAGAGCAGACTAACTACGCGATTGGTCAAAGCACGGTCGGCTAACAAAAATGAAAATTCCAAAATGTTCATTGGTAGACAACAATTCGGCCGAGGAAAATCCAAGAATCACAACAGTATGGCGTGATAAAACAAGAGCCTGGAAGAATCCAGAAAATTCCAGAAGAACTTGTCGAGGGGGAGGCCAATGATATGAGAGAGTCTAAGCGCTCTTGTGGGCGTAAGTCGACAACCTATACTACAACATGCAGGCATACGCGGTCAATGAACATTATAATCTTGAGAAAGCAGGTGTGTATATTCAGAGGACTTGGTGTTATTTGAGCTTACAAAACTGAGCAGGCGAGCGCCTCTCAAAAGAGTTTTTGGATGCAGCGGAGAATAGTAAGGTGAATGTAGATGTCATACAGCTTTGCAGCCCCAAAGTAAGTCCACAATCTACAATATAAAAAAACAAAGCTCATATCAAAGAGCATAGTTATCGGAGGTGAAGGTGGTGGAAATGAAGGATCCGCACACCTGGAGGCTATGCTTCAAGGATGCAGAATCAGCCGAGGAGTATGAGGCAACCTTTAGGCTTCAAGGAATTCTGACCGCCAAAGAGCTGCCACCCATATCAGCGCCATCGTAAGTTGTTTGGAGCCACTTTTGGAACAGAGAGACTGAAAAGCTGATACAGCAATCTTAACCAAATGCGCCGAGCAAGGAAGTACATTCGTCAATATGTCAGGCTCCGAGGGGTGGATACTCCCCAGTTTGAGCAAGCTATCCACTCCCTTGAAGCCGCTTTCTTGAAGTTTTGCAACCAGTTTTCTGACGGGAAGATGGAAGAGTGGAAGCCTTCAAGCATTGGAATGGTCCCAAGCATCGAAGCTGACACCCGGTACTTCACAAAGGCCACCCCAGGCTCGACGTTGACAGACATACCCTTCAGTGAGAACGTGGATCCCCAGGGAGTTCTGGCAGGGATGAAGGGGGAAGACTTTGTTCATACCGCTGACAACGAGGTGGTCTATCTGGAGAGAATCCTGAACGAAAAAGCAGAGGAAATGTAGGCCATTCATATTAACACGTCCACGTAAAAATAAGAAGGCTAACTAGCGAGGCAGGTATCGAAAGGTTTCACCGACAGCGTTCAAGATTGGAGACATTGTGGAGGCGGTGGTATCCATCGTTGCAGTACCTGTTCGAGATGGCAAGATAAAGATGACGGTCAGCCTGAGAGCGTTGACCCTTCTGGACCAGACAGAGCGAAACGTAAGTCATCATAAGCATTGAAGAGAAAGAACAACAAACTGAGCATTACGCAGGAAGGAGCGATAAGACGCATGAGAAGGGGATACACTCATGGAGGTAGTCAGGGCCTACAATCCCTTAAGCGACGAGGTCTTCAATACAACATTTGTGATGAGACAGAGGACACGCAAAGAGGGATGGCCAAGATGAGAATTGACGATGATAACTAGGCATATATTTGTGATCGTAGAAAGATGGATATCCAAATACAAGAAAGATGATGACGCTATTAGAAAGCTAAGAAAAGTCAGCAAACCTCAAGGTAGGCACAGACGGGCACGTACCAAGATAACCTTGATCTTCCATTCCATTATCCCAAAGGAAGACTCCCGCAGAGTGTTCTTGGTAAGGGAAAGGCATAGATGTGCAGAAGTGCGAACCAGGCAAACGCCAAGCAAAGAAAGGGATAACAGGGCGTTTAGGGTGGGTGAAACAAATAGGAACAGATTGAATAGGGATGGACATATGCAGGCCGTCAAGAAGATCCCGCAGCTTGAAAGGGCAGCTTGGATCTTGACCACAATGGTGATGCGCATGCTCGGCCCAGGAAGAAAGGGTAGTGGAAAAGGAAAAGAACGGGAGAAATTTGGAAAGAACGGAAAGAGAAGTGGGGAGTTTTTTGGCCACGTTTATCAATCCCCGACGCTCACATGTCAACACAGGATAGAGGACTTGAAACAGCGTGGATGAAACACATAGCATGAAGGCAGTGGAAGGGTAGGAAAGGATGGAAGGAAAGCCAGCGACCTCAGTCCTATTCATAAAAATGAAAGCGTCCATTGGCCCACCACGGTCGGTCACCCGACGGAAATGGGCAATACGAGAAACAGCTCTTCCATTCCCTGGGTAGCCCAGTACATGAAAGGCAAAGATATCCACATCCTCTGCACCTTCAATCACCTTCCGGAGGGACCATGCAAATTTTGAAGTGAGGGTGAGAGAAAGTTTATCGAAGTAGTAGTTGTTGTCGACAATATGGAGCTCGAGCCTTGAGGTGGAGGGATGGCGAGGGACAGACTTGGGAAAGAGTACATCCAGCAAGTCAGGACCAGATAGAAGAGCTTGATGAAGGTCGAGGTATGGAAGGAATGTGGAAGGTTGATCGATTCCCAGACGATAAAGGATGTCGAAGACCCTGGATCGGAAAAGGCGAGCGACAAACTTGCGGGTGCGATTACAGGTGCGGAGGAGGCGGGTAAGATCCGAGTATCCAAGGAAGTAGAGGACATGGCAAAAAAGCTTGTATGAAAGCCGGAAAAAGGGGATGGAAGAGGGAAGAGCTGGACGGTGTTGTGCTCTGGCACGGGGAGCCACTGGTGTAGGAGGAGGAGATATGAGGGCACCAGGGACCACAGAGCCTGCAAGATATAAAACACTGTCAGAGAAGAATTAAACAGCAATGCAGTATGCGCTCACCAATACCAGACAATGGTGTAGTAGGAGGAGGATGTATGAGGGGGCCAGGGACGGCGGAGGCTGTGAGATAGGTTGAAAGACCAAGTGAGAAAAATGAAACAACAATGCAGTACGCACTCACCAGAACCAGGTAAAGGAAGAGACATAAATACCACAATGAATGCTGGACAGGTGTTGGAGAAGACGAAAAGAAGGAAGAAAGAGGCGACTGCGCAGGCGCAAATTGTTGGAATCATTAGTATTTTACCACGATAAAAAGATTGCAGATGATAACAAACGTTGAATTGAGATAACAAATGTAATGGTATTGTGAAGAACATTAACTAGAGAGATTAACATCCATTAAAGACATTCCGTAACGACCAGGGACATAAGCAGCCTCAGGCTGCTCGACAGCAGCGTCAAACTCCCCAATCCACCCAAAGTAAAAAATATCATCATTTTCAGCATCGGCACCCTCAAACTCATAGCAGAGATCACACTCTTCTCGTATAGATTGAAGGTATTGGTGATGAGACTGGTGAGGATGTAAGTGAGGGTAACAGTCTTCTAACTCGGTGTTCTCTCGGATGGCGGTCAGGTTAACTGGGGGAATGGTCAGAGGAAGGAAGTGAATGGAGCATGGAAACCTTACGTTGAAAACCACAGGAAGCAGGAGTGCTACCACAGTAAACCATGACGACACCATCGGGGAGGGTGACAAAGATGGCAGGAGTACGTGGAGAATCCTGATACTCGCAGAAGCAAGATAAAACAAGGCTCCGGATTCTGAGCCATTGAAGAAAATCTCCAGCAAGAATACGCTCTCCAGTAAAAGGGTCGCAAGGCCTATACAAGCACGTCAAACAGAAATGAGAGTGAGGATTGAGGAAGAAAATAAACTCACCACCATACACGACAATAAACAGATCTACTAGGGCAGTTGACCACCAAATCTACAGACTCGCGCTGCATCTCGCACAAATAGCGATGTTGACCAGGAAAGAGTTCTTCCATGGAGGCTTGGGGGGAAGTTGGAGGTAGTGGATGAAAGCAAATAACAATAGGTGGCGTTGACAGAATCAACAATGATAGACGATCGCTGATATCGGTTGGGTTGCTGAATACCCGACGGACCAATTACATAACACAAGCCAGATCTGTAAAAGGGAGAGCCCCGGACCCAAAACCCAGACCCAAGATCTAGACCCAAGATTAGACAAGCAGGAACAAATAAAAGGCCAGAGGTCGAGACCCAGGGCCCAGATCAAGCCCAGATGGTGATGGACCAATAGGTCATGTGAAAGAGCAGAAACTCACGTGGGGGGAAAAAGAGCCCAATATCATGTGACCACTGCTAATTCTTTCCGGAAAAAGAACGATTGTTTACTTATGTAAACCCTCGTAACCAGAATGATATAGCTTGCGAGAGGAGGAAATCTTTCTTACGATAAACTGCAGAAATCTTGGAGAGTAAGCTTTTACTACTTTTACTCCAGGACAGGCATCAGTATTGGAAGAAAACAATATGCCATCTTGTTCTCGTCCCATTCAAGGGAAAATGTATTGTGAAGCATTYGATTTGAACCATACTGCGGATCATCCTAAACACAAGCATCCAAGCATTGATGGTTGATTGTATGGATAGCCCAAACAACATGACATCTCAGACTACAGCGTACTCCTACCAAAGCCAAACCAGACACGATAAGATGCAGACTGCAGAAGATGAAAGGTGCTCTCRATGAAAATNAAAAATRAATGTCAGCTGCATGGATTGAACACCCGACCTCAGAGGGCACTGATYGTGTACCTTGAACCTAACCRGTCGGCAATGGCGTCACAGATGYAGGATCATTTTGACAKATATAATGACCTGACGTGGGCCTTAAGGAGCAGTCCTGTCATCNNNCTGCTCGACATATCATTAGGGCTCTGGGGGTACCATCCTAAAAAGGGCTGACGATATGGGTGCGGTAATTACTTGAGCTACATCCGATGGATGCAAAATTGATTGGGGGAAAGTTGCCTGGTGGAGCCTGGAGAGTTGCGATATCGACAGTGAGCGAACCATATTAACAGCCGGCCACATCACACTGTACAAGTTCACTTGGAGAGTCTAATACAACGCGTGCAATCTTTCAGRATGTCCAAGTGGCTTAGTTAGTAGGCAGTAAAATCATGAAAATCCAACCTCATGGCAATGCCAACAACCTGAATAGAAGAGGTCCTACCGAAGGCGAGGAAGCCCACGAAGCATTTAGCTCCTTAATTCAGGAATTCGTTGACATGTACTGCCCAGGGTCGAGGCCAAAGGTAAGTGAGTCGTGTTACATTGGATTGGACTATCCTCAACTCACAATAAATCTGGTTCAACATCAGAGATTGTACGGACTTCAAACAAGCAAGAGTAGCAGCAGCAGCAGCATGGGTAATCATCTATTTCTCTTCAATGGGATCAGCAGGAGTCAGTAACTCCTTGAGGGTGCTCCAAAGTCCAACGCCCATCCTCCAGCRGTCCTCCTTCTCCTTCATCATTGCCTCGAAACCTTCTGGGTCCTCCTGCAAAAATTCACCTTCCGTTCGGAAGCTGTTATCAACGTAGCGAAAGAGTCCACCAGCACAGTATTGCGTGAATGAAATGCGGCACTCTCCAGGCTGGACCRGGGTGTTGGCGTGGGTGAGGGTGGCYGAGGGAATGAGGATAATTGCACCAGCAGGAAATTCAATCAAAAGTTTCAGGTCAGGAAGTATGAGATGGCCGCCGCRGGTGTGGTCAAAAACTCCCAGYGCWTGGACGGYGCACCAGCCAAACGGGCAGTTCATGCAGTCAYGGTGTGCAACTGTGCAGACCTGGGGACCAAAGTTGAAGGCTGCASTGGGCCAAATGCTCYGGYGAAAGATCCTTGGGAGCTCAGGCATGTGCTTGAAGAGCTTGTCCAGTCGCTTCTTGTAATATGCATAGATGTTAGGGGCCCATAGATTTGGGATGACAACTTTACATGCTCCTCTCTATCAGAGGGTTGAGGAACCTGCTCCTGCTCTATAAAACACTCGTTGGCCTTTTTGCGACCATGGGCAGCCTTCCTCTGCTTCTTCTTCGCTCTTAGACCTCCCCCCACTAGCTTTCCATCTTCCACCCCCCCAATTCCATCATTCTTTGATGTGGTAGGAGTGTTGGGGGCTAGCTTCAATCCTGTAGGGTGGGTTGAAGCATTGGGGGGTATGGCTGAGGCTGTTGAGGGTGGGGCTGGCCGTGGCCCAGAGGTGATGGGTGCTCCACTGCCAGTGAGRGAAGTGCTTTCCCAACTCATGCGCTGAGAGTCCGACTTTACCTCGGAAATTTCTGAGTGGCAGTGGCCGTCGCTGTCAACTTCCAGGAGGACAGCCTGCCTGAGCAGCTCCCCAAGCTCAAAAGAAGGCGGTGAGATAACAGGAACAACAGGGAATGGGCTATATGGCTTTCCAGAATGTGTCTGCAGTTTTGTAAGCACCTGTAAGTGGATGTCCTGCTTGAAAGGAGCGGGCTTACATGTGCAAAGGTAAAGAGTTTCATCAAGACTGCCACTGGCGCCAATGCCAGTTGCTGGAAGCATTTGAGGGGCTTGAAGGTTGCAGCTAGAATTATCTGCAACCCCTGGTGTGAGGTCAAACTTCAAATTTTAGCCTTGGCCTTGGCGAGTGAGAGGTGGAGGTGGAGGTGGAGGTGCGCGAGGAGAGGACTCGCTCGCCCGGCACCGTCAGATGTCACCACAGCGGTTGCGGCAGGCTGTTGTCATGGTCACGTGCAGCATTAATGCGAAGCTGCGGCACGCAATCCGAGTCTGAATTGAACATGTTAAACCCACCTGGAACACCATACTTACAAGCAACGGACCAGTTTGAATGCTTGTCGGGGGTGTTGACCAACTGACATTATAAGCAGTCATTTTAGGATAAGCGCAAACAAGGGTGGTCATTCAATACTTATGCCAAACAATCGTAGTGCTAGATGAATGCTACCAGGTTAACAAAATTTTATATAATAAAGCCTGTTTTTTAATTCCCTCCCTTCCCCTGCAGATCATTTCCTGAATGATACGTCTCTTGTTTGCATGAATTCCTTTATTCTTTTCCACTTGTTCCCAATCCCGCATGGCATTCACGAAATCCTGCACAATTCACTCCTTCAAGTCATGATCTGCAAAGAGAATGGGGTCCATGGTCATACTGATCCACTCTAACTCCCAATCAATGATCAACTGGACTTGCGAGATGAACTTGAAGGAATGAACATAGGACCCAGAGTGGTAGGGCCTAGAACGGATCATCTAAGTTACAGATAACACCCACAGATCCGGTTACGGATCAGATACCCATGGATAAGGCCCAAAAAAGGTGACAAATCCGTGGGTTGCGGGTGTCACCCAGGGCAGCCGCCTACACTGCAGTTTTGATGTGTTTGTTCAAAGAGCACATTTTGAACAAACCAAATGCAAGGGTTGACATTGTCCTCAATCTGCAATTCAAATGTTCAGGCTGGACAAATTCATATTTCCATTGCATGTGTCTGGCCTCCTTCTGCCAGTACTAAACTTTGCTCAATATGTGTCCAATGTAGACACATTCAACACAAACTGTAAAACAATCCATTCCTTGCACCTGATTTGCTCAATATGTGATTATTGAACAAACACATAAAAAANCTGCAGTGAAACCTGAACGCACTTCTCGCTGTTGAAAACAATAGTTATAGCAAATTGGCAAACCTAATTGTTGGAAAGTCAAAATGTACATTTGTTTGAAAGCTTGCGGTTCGCAATTAGCCGCCTCTCCTCGGTTACTGCACGAAGTACATGGTTGTTTCCTATGATATAGTCAGAAAGATCAATCGATAGATTTTGGACAATTGGGCTCACCGATCGCACTTGACCTTTCGCCGTTTGCAACCTGCCAGCGCACCAGTACACGAAGTGGGGGGTCACATGAGGAACCACAACCGTGATAGTGCAGCAAAAGGTAGAGGCAGGTAGGCAGTGTCATTCACAGATACTTCCTAGTTAAAGAGTGCTCCACTTACCAGTACAACTCAACACCCGTCTGTTACGCTTTGGCCAACCCAGAGTGGATTCCAGCACCTCGTGATCAGATTCAATGGGCGAATGATATTCGCTATCATCGCGCTGAAACTGGGGCTGGTGAGTGGGTGGAAGTTGAGCTATGGAGGATGTTGAGTACGCAGATGCGTTAGGGTACGGCAGAGTGTTGGACCGAGAATCAATAGGGAGTGGATGGAGGCAAAAATGCCGGAAGGAAGGCAGAGAAGTCCGTAGGGTCAAGGCAGCCGGGTCAGCCATCATGGTAGAAGGTACGTGGTCGAATCTTGCTGAGCAGATTCCTTGAGACTATGTGAAATAGCTTGCGATTTTGGAGGTGCAGGAGCAAGTTTGCATGGTTGTCAGCCCAGTGATCTAGCATTACATCGGACATCGGATTTCTCAAGGCCGCGGTGATCTAGACCGAAAGTCCTCGAATGGGAGGGTTGACAAAGTAATCACCTCTGATTCAAGTTGAAAGGAGGTGGCAATGGAAATGCAGACAAATTCATTGCCATCTGCCTTCACAGAGCGACTGAAAGTGACCGGAATCATCTGCCAAGACTATGTCCCTCAGAGCTTGAAAAATTCTTTCCTTCGCATTTTCTTCGTTTGTCCCTGCTTCAGGATTCGGTCTGCGGGAGTTATGGGATTTGGACTAGGGCTGCTCGGAGGGTTCAGGCACCCTCGACTGTAATCCAAAATCTAGTATGTTCCCACCAAGCCCAGTGCACGTCTTCAATGCATTTCCAATGTGTCCTAGCGTGAGTTGAGGGTGAGCGAAGTTCAATTTGTCCGAGATTAAGAAAACAATTATTTCGAATTCGGAACCCAAGGTCCAATTTGTCAGAACTCAGATAGTCTGACTTGTCTGAGTTTCCAGTCCATGTCACACATTGGGTTCGTCGGTTCGTCGTTTGCACGATTTAGACGCCGCGGTCCAATTGATTGATCAGTACAGCTGGAAATGGGTACGCAGAGCAGTTCTCATTTTCTTGATTTCTCAGTCGCATGTGTAGGTTCACTGCGGGGTCTGTCGCTTGACAAATGACTCTTCCTGCGGATCGGGATCGCTCACTCGGTTGAGAGAACCTGCATGTCCAACTGAGAAATGAGCGATCAGCTGCGGTGCCTGGCTTAATTGATCAAGCACACTTTGGATCCAGCGACATATCTCTCTTTCAAGCTATCGCTCATTCCTTTGTCGATGGGGTTCAAAATTTAATTCCGAGAAACTCAAAACCATTGGTATACGTCATAGAGATTGGTACTGTGATTGTCAAGCCAGCAGGTTGTGTAGATGGAGTCTGCAAAACGAGGCTTTGAACGCTCCGCGCGATGTTGACGAGGTCAGGGTCACATGCGATATCGATAGGTCTGCCTCCCTTCCGGGTGACTATGAAGCATACTCGGATACAGAAGACAAAGGCACAGAGCAGGGTGAAGGAGATGAGGA